>VXAZ01005100.1:2763728-3023073 GCA_013399875.1 Gymnorhina tibicen | reverse complement strand
GCGTCCTCCCTCCCCCCCCCCCCCCCCCCCCCCGAAACACCTGGGCTGCCTCTCCACAGCAGGGAGGGGGCTCCTGCTGGCCTGGCAGGTGCTTCTGCCTTGTACTTGAAGATCACACAGCAATGCTGAAAAATTGTAGGCCAGTGTTTCTTCAAGGAAAAAAAAGTACTAACAATGAGCATCAGTTCATTTTGTTATAAAGTAATTTTTGCTTATTGTTGCATCAGCAATAAGGAATTCCAAGTATTGGTGGCTTCCCTAGAGTTATAAATATGCCATGATTCCTCAAAAGCAGACAAGCAAAGACCTTCCCCAAATAAAGTATTTAGTAGGAACTTTGGGTCATATACTGAGTAGCATAAAATAAATAAACCAAGGAGTTTTTATTTGGAAATGCATGGGTTTAGTTGGGAAAGAAGAATTGTGATATTTTTGGTGAAAATGCTGCCTTCCTCTGTGCCTTACCTGGCAGATTTTGTTAGCAGTCAAGCTCCACCGGGCTGTGACAATTACATGTGATCTGTTGGATTTCTCAGTGTATGGGAAGGAAATATTTAATGTATCTACTTATGTGGGACTCAAATATTTTTTTCAGGAGTAGGGTCTTGATAGAGATAATCACACTAACTTTTTGTGTAACAAGTAATGATCCTCCTGCATGGTTGCTGTTGTTGGAATTATTTTTTTCTTTCAGGGCACAATTGTCTTCTCTCCCTTATGTATCTCTTATGAGTTCAAAATGCAGTTTTTTTAATATAGCTAATTATTTTGTATTCCCTCAGTTAACTCTGATGATTTTGTTCAGTTTTTTTGAGTGCTTCTTTGATATATGTTTCTCACTTCCATTTTAGGATTATGCTAAGGAAAGATATGGAGTGTCATCAATGATACAATCCCAAGAGAAACCAGGTCAGTTGAAAAATGAGAAAAGTTTTTCAAAAGAGATGGGGTGGGAAAGAAGGAAAAAAGAAGTTATGTGCCGAATATCTTCAGTACTTCCTTGAGAAATCCTTTACCTAACTTTTTCATTCAAATCCCACTGGATTTTTTTCCTTTTTTTGGGATACATTTGGTACTTGTGAGACACTTGCATTTGTGCTCCATGTCCAGTTTTGGGCTCTCCAGTGCAAGGAAGACATTAACATTTTGGAGCCAGTCCAATGAAGAGCTACCAGATTGCTCAGGGAACTAGAGCACAGGATCTGAGGGAGCTGGGCTTGTTCAGCCTGGAGAAGAGGAAGCTGTGGGATGATATTCTTACTCTACTTAATGGGAGGGTGTAGGAAAGATAAAACCAGGCTTTGAAGGTGTGTGGTAATTGGACTGGAGGTCATAGACACAAGTCGGAACAGGAAACTGAGATTAGAGGGAAGAAAAAAAAATCAT
Source organism: Gymnorhina tibicen (assembly GCA_013399875.1). Classification (NCBI taxonomy): domain Eukaryota; kingdom Metazoa; phylum Chordata; class Aves; order Passeriformes; family Artamidae; genus Gymnorhina; species Gymnorhina tibicen. The sequence goes on along the minus strand of VXAZ01005100.1, from coordinate 3,021,687 downwards.
GAATGTGGTTGAATATTGGAACTGGATTCCAGATTGAGAGGAATCTCAGTCTTTGCCCTTGCCTGGACCTTGCCTTACACAGCTTGTTCGTTTTGTGTCTGTCCATCACTGTGGACTTTTTTTTAAATTACTAAATTATTATTATTATTATTTATAGTGTACTGAGTCCTGAGAGGTCAGGTTTTTTCTGTTTTTGGAGTAAGTTTTGCTGTGACTTATTACAGCAGTGCTCTGTCTCTGGGTATGATCTGTCTGCTTATGCAGCCTTCCATTTCTCCTGTATATGAGCACCAAATCCATTAATATTGGGTATTAATATTTATGGGTTTTATCAGTCATAGCACTCTGAATTCAGGAAATCCTGATTTTCTCCTGGTGGGGAATTGGGATTCAGAAAAACTTAGTGGCTAGAGAACAATCTCCCAGGCCAATATCCCAAGAAATATTAATCTTTGTATTAAATTCAGTGCATGAAATGGGAATGAGGGAAAGTAACAGACTGGCTTCTTGTAAATTCTTTGTAGTAAAATGTAAAACAGCAATATCGTCTGTGATTAGGTGATTTTTTTTCTCCTTTGAAGGGTTGTTATGGTTGATCCCCCTTTAGGAAGGGAAATGCAGAATGTAGGGAAGAGCAGTCACCAGAGCATTCATAGTTTGAAAACAACTGAAGGGGAGCTTTAGATAAACAATGTAACGGGACAAGAAAATCAGCAGAGACTGCATTAGCAGTCATTGTTGAATAAAATACATTCTAGCTGCCAGAGAAAGGGAACGGGAGTTGAAATCACATTGGAAGCAGCCCAGCTGCTGTGTTTCCTCTCCTAGATTTGCACCCCAGAGCAAACAACTGTGTGGGGGACCCAAGCTGGCAGATTGAGAGGGCAGATCAAGTCCTGCTTTCATGGAGAAATGCCAACTGTCTCATATTCGAAAGAAACACTCAAAAGTTCTGGAGAAAAAAATATATTGAGAAGGAAAATGGTGAAAGCAGCAGGAAATTATATGCAAAAGGCTGAGTTTCATGTTGTCCCCTTGACATTTGATCCTCATTTAAAAAAAACTTCTCGGTGTATGGACAATGTTGAGTGGGTTTTCCATTGGGCTTAAAATGCAACCTACAACACTCGTGCTATTCTTGTAGAAAGTGGTTATCCAGAATACCAAAATTGGGTAACAATAAAGAACAAAATGCCTATAACAAAGAAGCTGAAGATCAGCCTAGTCCCTTCCTTGAGACTGATGCACTTTTATTTACAGAGTCATTAGTTTCTGCCAGGGAGAGCTCTTGCCAAAGGCTTCACGGGAGGGTGAGATCATCACTTGTCATCAGTAGCTCCCCAAAGTGTTCTGCTTGCCTTTGTTGTCTTGGAGGAGCTGCTGCTTGGGACAGGGGGCGGGGGGGAAGCAGAAAGAGAAGTGTTCCCATGTATCTGAAGGTATTAAGTTTTGGTTTTGAAGTCTGTGTGAGTACCTGCCGTTTCTAAATCACAGTAACTAATGGTGGTATGAGGTGTGCAGCCCACACGGCTTCTGGTGACCAAAGCCATCGGACAGCACAGCCCCAGGTGGGAGCTCAGGGGGAGCTGCTGCAGTGGTGCTGTTCGGCTCGCTTGAGGAGCTACGCTGTCTGGAGGACACTGGCTGGACATGGCAACTCACACAGCTTACAGTGATCAGAACAAGTTATTCTTCCTTTCCAAGGAGTAAGCTTATTGTCCTTTTGCCATGCTGGTAGATTCTTGTTTCTCTGCAGGCAAATTAAATCTCTTTTCTCAGGTTCACAACTTTGTTTCTCCGCCCTGCTCTGCTGAGCTCCCACACACCTGTGCCTTCTTTCTTGGCCCACTTTAGTCCTTCTGCTTATGTTGGCTGCTCTGGCTATCTGATGTTCTTGCTTCCTGTCATGTCAGGTTTTTAAGTCCTTCCTGCCTGCTAGTAAAACTCCCATTTTTTGCCATTCCTTTTTTTTCCCTTCAGTCCCATTATCTCATCTACCCTGCCTGGAAGTTGCTTTCATCTAATACTGCTTTTGATTTTCACGTTTTTATGTCAAACTTGCCTTCTCTTTTTCAAATTTTTCCAGTACTGTAAAGATACTGGCACTTCACAGAGACAGCAGAAATACTGATCATAGTGTTCAAAATTCCATGATGGAGGATAAATTATCTTAGTAAACAGGCTGATGTGACAGGCAGGGAATGGGGTCTGGAGGTGAAAAAGTGTTGTTTTATGTATGCCACACAGCTTTTTGGACTTTTATCCTCTTTTCCAATGTTTAGATGAGGTTGGAGTTCTGAGAGAAAAATAAGGATATTTAGTATGTTGCAAAGAAGAGATTGGGCTATACATTAAGGAAAAAAAAAATACAGCTTCCTCATAAACATGACTCCAAGTGGCAGTAAAGGTGAGATAGCCTGAATACTGAATTGGCGCAGAAAGTGTAGTTTCATATTTAAAAGAGTGTTGTGTTTGAACATTGTTTAAAATCTTTGTTCCCTTGTCTTCACTGCAACTGTAGCACAGTTGAAAACATCTTTTATTTTTGCACTTAATTTGTTGGCAGGAGGGCAGAAGATGTAAGTACAGCCTGCATTTGTAAAAGAACAAGTAGGTGATTGTCCGAAAAGTGTTGGAAGGACCTTAAAAGTGAAAGCAAGAAGTTTCATTTTTGTTATGGAAGAGATAAAAATGAACTGAAAGGAATTCAGGTGAAATGGAGTACAAGAGTGCAGAGGGAAGATACAGTGTGTTGGTTGGACAAGAGGAAATGAGTGACAAAGACAGATGGTTGCTTACACTCACAAATACAGGCAACATCATGACCTACTGGCATTTTAGAAATGAGAGGGAAAGAAGGTGAGATTTGGGAAGTGTGGGAGGAGGGAAACAAAGTGGCATAGTTGCTACATCCCGTTCATTGCAGTAGAGCACATTGACAGGAACAGAGGCAATGGGCACAATGAACATCAGGAAACTTTATTTTTCTACTGTGAGGGTGACCAAGGATTGTCACACGTTGCCCAGGAAGAGTTTCCCTTTTTGGAAATACTAAAAAACCATCAGAACATGATCTTGGACAGCTGGCACTATGTCACCCTGCTTGTGAATGGCATTGGGTGGGATGACTTCCAGAGGCTCCTCCTAGCCTCAGCCATGCTGTGATTCTGTGATCTGCTATTGGAAAGAAAGGCTTTATGATGTCTCCTTGTGGATATTGTTTATTACCCTTTTTATGAAAGGTGAAATAGTTGTTAATAATTAATACAATATAACAACTTTTGTGTTAAATGTGTCTTGTTTACTCTTGGTGAAACATGAACCACTAGGTATCCAAAAGACTTAAAAAAATATTTATCTAATGCAGATGGTTCTTGAAACACTAAGGGTCCATGAAAGGTGTAACACCTCGTTCTGTCTTTGTGCTTGTGCCTAGAAAATGTTTTACGTTTGTAACAATACAGTTTCAAGTTGACTGAGGTAATTTTAACTGTCTGAATATCAAACTCTTAGAAATACTGAAGGTTGTGGATTGTGATGGTTGCGTGTTTCCTGTAGTCCTACACGAAGCCGAATATCAGAAGTTGCTGGCAAATGATAACATCTTTATTCCCCTTTTTCCCTTCCCCCTGCCCCCACGCATACACACTTTATGAATACATTTGAGTCAATTTCCTATCACATTTCTCTGTACACTTCGATTCTGTTCTGGATTTGATATGTGTCTGTGAAGAAAGAACTGCAGTGCCCTGACATAAGCTAATAAAACTTTTCAATCCCCTAAAATCCCCAGTGCAGAATAACAGGCTTGCAGGGCAAGCTGTGACTGGTATTCAGAGACAGAAGGAAGGAGTCCAGAACAGCAGATGGTAACCTGGAGTGGGCAAAAGGGTTTTTTTTTTGGAAAAGTTCTGGCAGGAGAAGTTTACAGTGGAAGTGTCTTAGCAAACTTAATGTTATTTTGAAATGAGGGAGAAGTTTGTGAGGGAGGAATTGTGCAAGGAATAGTAGCATGCACCCAGCATATTGTTAGTTCATAATGGTTGTATACAATTTTTAAAGTCCTGATTTATTTAAAAATATTTTCCTTGATAACTTTTTTTTTCGCTTTGCTATCCAAAACCTGTCCTTTCCAAGCCATACATTCCTGTTGTTATTTAGCTTTTGTAGCTACATTGAATTTAAAGGGTTCTTTCTGATCAGTCCTGGCTCTGACAGTGATAGCAGTGCTTAATCAGGTTGTCGAGCACATTCTCCTAAAATGAATGTTACCCATTTTACACAGTAATACTCTTTGTTGCTCCAAAATGCCGTTGTTTTAATAAAAATAAATATTTTAAAATTCGTAATGCACGTTTATTTGTGGTTTCTTTCTGTTCTTTAGTTTAAATAATAGTTATTTTACGGTTATATTCATGCTACTTACGTAAGGTAGATACAGAGAGTAGTCATGTCACCTCTGAGCCTTTGTTTTGCTGGGTTCAACATGGCAGCTTTCACACCCTGCACAGTGCAGCAGGGCAGACATCCCTTAGGCAGCAGAAATTCAGACTAATAAGTGCAGGTAGTACAGTGAAGTCCTATCAAAACCAGTGTAGTCATGCTGGGTTCTGCCATCCGTGAACTACAGTGAGTCTTGCTGTTGGTGAAGTGCAGTTTGATCCTGCTGTATAAGTCAAAAATAAACTTGAACAATTTAAAGCTATTCAATCAAGTACAAGTCACTAGGAAAGGAAATGAGATTGTGTGTTTTCAGTAAGTCAATTATGCTGTTGATACAAAAAGTCATGTTTTGGATTTATTATCAATTTTATCAATAGCCATGATAGAAAGTGTATTTGGAGTTTAAAGTGAAAAATGTTTTGCTTTGAAAAAAACAAAACTTTTAAAATGTGTGGTTTTTTCTGTAATTCAGATAGAGTTTTGGTTCGCATAAAAGACTTGACAGCGGAGAAGGCTGATGAAGAGGTTTGGGTTCGTGGCAGAATTCACACCAGCAGAGCTAAAGGTGAGAGGCCTGCAGGGTTTTTGGTTTTATTTCCTCATGTCATTAGTACAACGTTAATGTTTATTTTGGTTTCATGACCTGTTGCTTATGTCTTGCATTCAGGAAAACTTTGCCACCTGGTTACTCAGGGTTGCCTCAGTGTGACTTTGACTGGTTATTTTCTTTTTCCACCTCTCTTTTTCCCGAGAGGGAAAAGGAGATTTTGGTTTTAGCTGTGTGGAAATAAGTTATTGTAGCAAAAGTAAATTTTTGTTTTACTGTATTGCTAAATAACATAAGGACAATTGTAAATAATAGTAATTAAAAATGTAATCATTCTCCTTAGGCAGTTAATAGCTTAAATAGTAATAAAACACTTCTAAGCTTCTACACTAAAACATACTTGTATTATAAATGTGTCAGTTGTTAGGTCATATTTCTTCTGCTGCACATTACTATTTTCACCACACCTTTTCTTTGACAGGAAACAAAAATCTGTGTTAAAATTTCAGAATTCTTACTTTCGACTACCAGTATCTAATGATAGCAGTTTGAACTTCAAATAAGAAGCATCATCTTTCTTTAACAAGACAAAGGGGAAACCCTTTCATAGGTTCTCAGCAGTGTGGGCTGTCACACTTGGCTGTCTGACAGCCATATTTCTTCCCTGGAATCAGAAGTTCCCTCTGGAGACCAGGTTGCCATATGCAAACTTCAGTAGGTTTTGGCCTTTGCAGTTGACATCAGATGCTGACAACTGTTGTGCTGGTTTCGGTTATGTTTGGCAGCTCTGTAGATATAAATAACTTGTCTTTCCAAGAATTGAAAAAAAAAAGAGCGTAAAGAAATTATCTTCACAAATGAAACTTAACAGTAGTCTTAAAATTGGGAATGATGCAAATTAGGGGCGAGAATCCAGTACCAAATATCGTCAGAGATACCAGATTCATATCTCTTTTTGAGAATTCATTTTCTTAAAACGTGTCCCTCTTAATGAGTAGTGTCTGTGCTGCAGTTGGTTAAAATAAGGGACTGCATTCAAATATATACATATGATGTGTATTTTCATTTCTATTAGAATCTTTAAACGTAAGGTGTCCTCAGTAGTTTTGTAGTGGAAATGGAAATCTATTATTTAAACAAATCGTAAAGAATTAAAACTCCAAAAGCTGTGAAAGCCTTGGTCATTACAACATGAAGTCATTAAGACAGGAGACACTCCATCTGATTTAAATGTTACTGTTGTTACTATCAGTATATAAATTAGAGTATCGTAATGGCTTTTGTTTTGAAATTATAGGAAGAGTTCATGCTATTAACAGAATTCAGGATATTATAGGCAGGTGTCTATGCAGACCTTGAAAGCAATGTAAAGTTCTATGGTTGTTGTTTGCTGTGTGTGTATTACATTGATTCATGGTGTCTTGCATGATACGTACACTTACTTCAAACACAGTAACATCTCTGTAACAAGGCAATATTAACTTAAAATAAGCTGTTATAATCCTTCTCTTTGACCTCATGATTGTTTTTGATGAAACAACTCTTGCTTATTTTCAAAACTCTTCAACACTACCTGAAGAATGAAAGCAAAAGGAGTTGATCATGGGCATGAATGTCCTGAATTTATTGATGGTGTCTCTTGTTCCCTCTTGGTCTGACAACACAGAACAATTCTGACATTCAGGGAGTGCTGCTAGGGAATGCCATATGCTTGTTTACTTAAGCTTTGGGGAAAGAATCTTACAAGAAAAGCAAATGTTTAAGAGTAAAAAGTAATATTAGCCTTTCCCACACACAACATAGCACTATTCCTACCACTGTGGAAAGGAAAGCCTTGCAGGAAACAGGAAGATCTTTCACAAAAACAATCTTTATTTTTTCTCAGAAACTTGAATTTGACTCCTAAATAACCAACGTAGCCTTTATTTAACCCTGTCTGGTTCTGACCAATAAACCAAAAACAATTAATGGGAACAACTGCAGATTCCAGCTGTCTCATATAGCAGGTCACTCATAGAGTCTGATGGAAATTAACTGAAGGATGTGTAAAGAATGGGGTGTTGGGAATTTCTGTGGGTTGTACTAAAATTAAAGTGCACAGGGCCCTGTGGTTTGTATCATAGATTGAATAAATGTTATTTCTGGCCTTATTTTAAAGTCAGCCTAATCTACTGATCACGTTTATCATTGAAAAGTCCTTGGGAAATTGTCTGGGTTTGGCTAGGCAGCTGGGGCTTGTGCAGAATGTTAGACCTGAACTAGATTTTGGGTTATGAATGCATAGGTCTGTGAAACACCTGAAAATAAGAATTCCATCAAGATCAACTTAAATACTGGGCCAAATTTTGTAACAAACTGTGTAAAGTCTTTCCTTTGCTGGCAAATGAATGTAACCATCATTTAATTTATATGACTGAATTTTTTTTCCTCTTTATACACTTTGCTTTATAAGGTCTTGTGTGATTTGGTACTTTTATCCAAAACAAACAATCGATTACTGGTTGGTCTGTGTGCTTACTTTTGATGGAATTCTCCTTTTGGTGTCTTCTCTTATTTGTTCAGTGCCTGAATATTCTATGCATTATACTGTGTCAGATCTTTTAAACCAAATTTCTCTTGAAACTTTGCATCTTTTAGGCATTCTTGTGGGACATGATACTGTTTTTTAAAATAGGAACTTAGTGTTGTTTACTCTTGAATGTGGGTAAAGTTAGTGCTATACTTTTCACCTAAACACCACTTAAGTATTTTGAAACACATGGAGAAGATCCTATTGTCCAAAATTTTCTCACTCAAATGCTTCCTTTTTCACATCTCTTGATCTGGAAAGGCTTCTAAGCATGAGCTGGATTTGATTATGGCTGGTCTTTTTGATACTTTATTTTGAATGGCTTCAGCTTTCTCAGGAAAAGTTCTTTTCCCTCTTTTAATCTTTGTGACTATGATATTTTAACCAGTCCTGTGAGTGAGGTCCATTTGATCACTTATCTTCTGTGTGATTAGAAGTGGTTGCATTCTGCAAAACATCCTCTTCCTTCATGAAAACAGCTACTGTTACTCATGGCAAACACATTTGAGTCCTTTTATAATGCAGATATGCATCAGTCTTCCAGTCTTTGGGATTAAGTACAACTGCCAGACTTCTGGATGAGGATCTGAGCAAGCTGGTCTTGGTGAAGATGTCCCTGCTTGTTGCAGGGGGGTTGGACTCGATGGTCTTTGAAGGTCTCTTCCAACCCAAGCTATTTTATGATCCTATGACCGCAGGTTCCTTCATTATTTCACTATCTTATAGTTGAGAGACACCGTAGCTGTCTTCAGCTGTGCATTTTTTGTTAGAACACCTAGTACATCATTGATGAAACTTTGATCGTATTTTGCTAAATTGTTTGTGACTAAAATCATGGAGACAAATACTGTCTCCTAGGAAATACTGTATCCAACCACTGTGTAAGAAATATTGAGATGTCAAAGATGTGAGATATGACTCCCTTATCTAAAGGAACTCAGCATATCATGTCCTATGAAAAAATTGTACTTTCTTTGTTGACTTGCTGGATCTGAAACACAGATTTCAGTATTTTTCTAATTTAAATCTGTTGTTTAATGTTTGCCTGCAAGAAATACGTGCATCTGTACCATATTGGATATTGCAGCCTCTGGAATACAGAAATAGTTGTACTCTGTTTTCTGAATATATGTAATTATTCTTGTTGCATTTTTGTTTGTCATAGGACAAGATCAGTTACTTCCAATAATTATAATTAATATTTAATAGTATTTTGTACTAGTTTCACATGTTTGCTTTTATTTCCATGGGACTGTGTGTCAAGGGTCCTGAATTTATTTTTTGATACTCTTGAATTATCTGTAGCTATGTGTCAGGAATGGTAATCTGCATAATTACAAATTAAAACCTCAACTGGCTTTTTAGTGTCAGTTTTCAAGTTAGGTATATGTTGGCTTATTGGTTTAGAGTTTAAGTCAACAACAACAGAGAAGTAGCTGTCTATAACAAAACTTCTGGCTTCTCCGTATTTCTCACCATTGCAATGGAAATGTTATGACGTACTGAGTCAGAACTTGGAGTTAAAGCGATACTTTATCAGATACTGTTACACCAGTGAAATGTTGGTTGTTAATTTCTGTCTAGGAAGAAGCATTTAAAATCACCGTATTTCCTTAAAACTAAGTTAAGGAATAAATGATTATTAAAGGTGTGAGAAGAAGTATGAAATGATTGTAACTGTCAGCTAAGCAGATTAGAAAGAGCTTTCTTGACTTGGAAATACCCGTTTTAAAAGTCAACAAAACGCACTAAGTTCTTTGTACATTATTACTAATTCCTATTAACTTCTTTTTCCCTAAGCTGTTAATGAATAAATTGCTCTTACAGGAATTTTTAATTGGGTCTTTTAGGTTCTTGTCATTCACTAGAATCAATACTCCTTTTGTTCCCCTTCATTCTGAATGTGTGGTGTATTATAGAATGAACACTGTTGGTTTAGTCCTTGTGGTGCAAAATCAAGCCTATTTCTCTCAGAGCAGCTTTGTAAAGTGAACTCTACAGCTTTGATTTGAGAAGATGAGAAAAAGCTTTAAAAATAATCTAGACTTGAAGTAGTTGTGAGCAAAGAAACAAGGAAGAGTATGATACATTTCTTGCAGTTGAAGAAAAAGTTACTTTTAAAGTTATGATTTGTTGTTTTCTTTTGTCTAAATATTCTTTATCTTGGAAGGCTCATTGTTATTTTTAGAAAATGTCCATTCAAATGTTTGTAGATGTAAGGTACAATTATTTAATTTATCTCAATGTTTGTGTGTGTTTGTGTGTGTGTGTGTACATGTACAGCTGAGGAGTTTGACGCAGCTTTTTGGAGGGGGGGCAGTGATGAATGAGAGAGAGAGACACTCACGCTCTTAAGAGCTCAGTTTATATTTAAGTAGCAAAGAATTTTTTCTCATTCACAAAGACCTCGAGTAACTTGTCCTTAATACACCTGTGTTGTTTCTCTTTGTATTCAGGGAAGCAGTGTTTCTTAGTCCTGCGTCAGCAGCAGTTTAATATCCAGGCTCTTGTGGCTGTGGGACAGCATGCAAGCAAGCAGATGGTAAAGTTTGCTGCCAAGTAAGTAAGCAATTATATCCTGTTGTCAGAGTAAACAATGGTGGGAACCAGGACTCCCAGGGGTTGGGACCATTTTCACACATTAACATCAATGCTTCGTTTGTTTTAAAATGTAGTTATTTAAATTGTCAGCTCTCTATTGCGTTGAATACATTATACTGACAAAAGATAAAATAGAGAACAGGCTTGAAATTCATTCTGAACTGCTGAAGCAGCATTCTCTCGCCATAGACAACCTACATTTTCTTCCAAGCTGGCTAACAAAAAGTCTGGCAAGCTGAGCTTAGTGGGACACTTCATTTGGTGTGTGGTGGTGGTGTGTGTCTGCACATGTTCAGGCTGTTTCTTCTACCAGAAATATACAGTGTAGTAATACATTTTATACTTAGAACTGATGTGAAGAAGTCCCATGTTGCAAGTGGCTACTGAGTTGAAGAAATTAAAAGTAGCTTCTATGCACTGGGTTAGTCTTATCTACACCTTAGTTTTGGCACTAGAATGTTTAATGAGGGATATAAGCTTAATTTTTAAAAAATTTGGTAGGGGTAATAGTTAGACTTGCCAATTGAAAAACTGTTTGTTGCAGCAATTTGAATTGAGTTATTTTGGTTTTTTTGTTCCTAAAGATAAAAAAATACCTTTCCCTTCTGCTTGCCTCAAGATTGTGCTTTCAGGTTGTCCTGTAATAAATATGCTTGTGTGACAAACGTGCTTTATAGTAGAGCTTTTAGTCATGTGTATCTACTTGTTCACAAATAGAAATGTGGATCAATTCTGTGCAGTTTATTTGGTGCAGAATATGTTTAACATGTGGCACTTCAGTTGCTTCTGTGTAGTTCTTGGCACTACTCTCATGCCTGGGAAGGGAGCCCCCACTAATTAGCTGCAAAAGTGCTACAGCCTTCAACCTTCAATATGTCAGGGAGGGGAAGGATTCATTATAGTAGAGACTTCCAGAAGCCAAGTTAAGAAGGTTGGGATAATGCTTCTGCTGATGGGGTTCAAGGCAACGGGAAAACAGAACCAGCAGTGTTTGTTGTTTGGCGGTGCTCAGTGCTGGCAGCGCCAGTGTGAAACATGCTGTTCACAGGTGTTTATGAGCCAAAGTGAAGTGTTCTGTTTCTTCATGAAATGATTTGTTCTCTCCAGCGCTTGGAATCTTTGAAAAGAATTAAGTGTATAATGTACTTGTTCCCTAATTCATCTCCCTCTAAACTCCCAACAGTCTGCCTGTACTCCCTCGAGAAACTTGTGCTACAGAACAGTGGAACAACTCTTAGAGTTGTGATGCACACTCTTCTATTCTCCAGTTCTCGCTGAAATATCTCTCATTTTCAGTTTTCTTCATGGTTCTTTCCTCCACAGCTAAATTTCTTACACTTCATGATTGGTAGATATTAGTGGTTAGGAGTTCATGAGAGGGAAGTTGGTCTTTACTCTTTTTTTCCATATGCTGACTACCACTTATAAACCTTCTGTGATTGTTTTTTATGATTCACTGATCTTTTTTTACTCAATTAGTTTTCTGCCAGATTAATGATTTAAATTAGGTCATGGAGGTCCAGAGCTAACAAGGAATGGTAAACGGTAGAAGAGGGTGTTGGGAAAGAATAGAGGGTAAAGCTCCTTTCTCTTCTGGCAGCAGTGAGCTGTTAAACCAGGCAGAACTTCTTCCTTAGGTTCTTCCCAGCTCCCTGTCATCTCCCCACTTTCCTTGGTGAGACAGACCTGAATTCCTCAGAATAGCCGGACTGATGATATTGATAGTGTTTTGACTTTTTGTTCTGCTCCTTTCTTGGGATAGCATGTCCTAGCTGAATCCTGGTACTTCAGCCTCACTTACTTCGTAGCATTCATGTTTTCCGTAATATTTGTGCTTCTAAAATGCTTGCATGCTTATAATCATGTTCTCTGAATGGTATAACTGTCTCTGTTACAGCCTTCTGGATTTCCTTTTGGGGGTTAGCTTTTGGTGTTTTTCACACCATAGTGCAGTCATCTTCTCCGGATTCCTTCCCTCCAACAAACCTATTTTATTAATATCCTGCCATGCTCTCACTTGTTCCAGCGTTTCATCTCCTACCATTCTGTCTGCTGTTGCCACTGCAGCTGCCTCTTGTCCTTCAGAGGCTGCTGCTGTTCCCTGACTCGTGAGTGCACATGGGGTCACTGTCAGCAGCACCTGAAGCAGAGCCCCAGTACGTGCCTGTCCTCAGTCACTTCCCTGCCGCCTTTCACCTGCTCTGGAATGAGCCCATTATTTCCAGCAGATGAGGCTGGGCTTAGACATCTAAAAATAACTATCCTGTTTCCCTGCCTTTCTCAGTGTCTTTTTTTATCATCTCATTTCCTACATGTTAAATGAGGAAATACACATTTATTGAAGAAAACGTTTAACTTAAATATCTTAAGTTTCAATTAAAATTTTAAATGTTTTCACTGATAGTACATAAACTATTTTTTCCACATGCTATTTTCTCATATTTTCATACTGTGTCAACAACTTTGTTTAAAATAGTTTGTGAAATTCTGGATCTTGAATTTTTAATGCCAGTTGATTGAATAATGAGTATTTTTTGTACAAATTTTCATAAATGATAAACAAACCAGTTCCTCTTTTAGATATTGGCACATGGAAACCAAGAACTTTCATCATGTTCTGTGGTCAGCAACATTCATACAGTAATTACCTCCATTATCATTAGAATGTGAGTTCTTTGTAGTGAAAGATACTTTATAGTGGTTTAACTCAGGCTTACAAAGAAATTTCTGTGAGTTTAACCATGGAAAGTTTCTAGTTGCAAAACAAACATAGCACAGAGCCAGTTGAGATACTGGGTTGGCAGCTGTGGAACTGTTCTTCTGTCTTTTATCAGAAAAAAACGGTTCAGCCCTGTCCTGCAAGGGATGCTGTGTAAGAGAAACAGTTCGTTTTCTCTTTTAGACAGCAGAGGTGCCAGTTAGTAATTTATCTTAGTAATTTATCAACCTGCTTTTTTCCATCAAGCATTGGGTGTGGCTGGTTTTGGTTTTCTTTCTCCTTTTCTACATCAGTATTGAGCCTTTCCCGCCACCCCACTGCCAGAGCCCCATGAGCTGATAGAGCAGTTGGGAGAGGTGGTTAACAGATTCTAATTTAGCCGCTCAAAAAATTTGCCCTTGCACAGGAAGTAACTTCATGGCTCTTTGTAGTAGACTAGAGAGTAAAAATGCAGGAAAGAGATTAAAATGGAGGGGAAAAAAATGGTTAACTTGTATGAAAATAATTCACAATGTAGAAAAATATATGTAAGCTCTTTAGCTAGATAAATTGGTAAAGCCAGGAAGACTGCTGGATATTGCAGAATATTTTCTTTATCTATTTCTGTTTAAATTTTGTATCAGAGGGCTGGAAGAAAATGTCAAATTGCAGCTAAGTTTGCTGATGACACTGAAATTGGACTGGTAAACAGGGACTCAGGAGTGTATAGTAAGCAGGGTTCATTTAGAATAATCACTTCAGTGCTCTTCAGTACCTTTGTGATCATTTGGTCAGATTTTGTGTGTGCTCAGAATTAATAAATACAAAAGTATGGAGAGAAATGTGAGATTGTGATAGATAACTGACATGACAGGAGCCCATGCAGTTCTCTGAGTTTTGGAAAAGAAGAATAAAATGCCATTAATGTAATATGTGCCTGGTTTTAGGCAATTCTGGAATATTTTGTCCACTTTTGTTGTTTTTCTGTCTGAATACATGTCAAATTAGAAAAGGTTGATGGTGAAAAGGAGATGAAATGATATATGGTCAGGCAAATCTACCTTCTGTGAGACTAAAGAAAACTGTGTTCTGTCCTAGAGAAATTAGTCAATAATTAAAATCCCAGTCTGATGGTGCCTATGCAAGAAGATTTTCTGCCCGTGGGGGTTCTTTACATTGCAGATACAAAGGTATGACAGGATGCAATGAACAGAGGGTGAAGTTAGGGGAATTTAGAAAGGAAATAAAGTGTAGGTTTTTTTAGTGAAAATTACTAAAAATCCATGGTGGATTTCATTACTTAAAATCTTTAAAAGCAGATTGGCTTCTTTTTTCCCCCAGAAGATATCTGGGTTTAACCAAGTATTAGAACATTGGTGTAGGAAACCAATCGTTACATTTTTAGGATGAAGAGAACAAGAAGAGGTGTTTACCTGGCCTTCCTGTATACAACATCAATTAATTTCCTTTCATGGATAAGAAGCTGTATTGTGCAGACTTGCTGTATTTGTGCAGACAGGACTACAGTTGCTCTTTTTGAGTATAAAATGTTTATGTTCTTAATGACTTACAAAATGCACTCATTTTCTGAAAGTAAACCATTGCCTTCACTTTCACTGGCATTCAGACAAAGGATTAATGATTATTATGTATTAAGACAATTATTTAATATTTTTAATTTAATACTGTATTAATATAATTTATGCACTCTTCTTACAGAAAGGTGTTCACGAAAAAAACAGAAAATGCCAGAATAAGTATAGATGCTATGGAAGTAAAACATTTTCTATTTAATGTCTATAAATAACCAAGTTTCTTCCTATTCTTCAGACTTTTGACCAAGAAAGTGTTGATTGTGATTCACTTTGGGAGGCCAGCATAGGGTTCAGCTTGCAACACGAAGCTGTTGATGAAAGATGTTGTTATAAAGACTGCAAGAATGCAATCCTGTGGTTAAAAGAGAGTCTTGGCTAATAGACATGCAGCTAATTAAGAGGGACATAAGGCATCTAGTGGACACTTTAGTAATTATAATCTTAATTTTTTTGAACATTACATATAGAGTGGTTTGCTATACAGAGAAATTTTTTATTGTTGGACTTTATGAATCTATACACGAGAACAGTTTCTTTTTGGCTTAAACAATGTAAAGATGTCATGTGTCTTAATGCCTTGTGCATCCTACTTTAGTTTCTAGTCCCTGGTAATATTAATTACGGGTAAAAATGTTGTTGTCCTTAATGGAAATGGTGATATTTTGGTATGTTTTTCTGCTACTTGTTCACTTTTATTGGTGTTTTGGGGATTTTTGTTACCCAGGGGAATTTTATCAAAAATCACCTAGATGACTTGTTCCTGCTGCTGTGGAGAATGTTTTGCTGTAGTTACTGGCATTTCATTAAAACATCTTGTTTCTTGTTGTAACTTGAACTGAAAATGCCATTTCAGTTACAACCTTGGAATTACCTGTTGGGATGAAAGCAGCACCTTCCAGGTTTCTGTAGTTTACGTTTGATGCAGTGTTAGGCACTTCAGACACTTCCAGCTCTAGGTCTTGCTGAGCATGGTTCAAACAGAACTCAAAATACAAGCTTCTTTTCTGTACCAGATTAAATTGTAGTTTAAATGAGGAAAAGCACATTTTTTAATTATCAAATGAAAGTTTAGAGATGATGGATGTTTGTAAATACAAAGATGGTCACGTGCAGTGGGAACCTTCCTAGTGCTTTTGTGTGCCCAGGCAATTACTTGAATATTTGGTTACAGGGACCTACACAGTTAGGAACTCAGTTAAAATACATCTTAAAATTATGGCAAATGTAATGACTAAGGAATGCTACAGTTTTAAATTTGTTCCAGATCAAGAGAAATGTTTTAATTGCAACTCCAGCGTAGAGATGGAGAGAAAGCTCATTTTATCCTACGTGCAAAGGTTTAAAGTTGTTATGCAAGTTTGCAAAGCAATATTGCAGTTACAGTGATGTAAAAGTCAGTTTCTTCCTGTATTTTTAACCTGATACCATTTTGCATGTCTTGAATTCCTTGCGTGTTCTGATCAGAGCTCTGTACAGACTTCACTAACAGTTCTCCTCCATGGGATCACCAATCTAATTATGAATCCATCATACAACATATTTGTATTTAACTACTATTTTCTTTTTCACTGTGCAAGGAGTTTCCTTCAATAAGTTTAAAACACTATTTGCTGTTAGTAGTGAGAGGGCTTTTATTCTGCAGATTAGAAACTGATATTTTCAGTGAAGACACTGCTAGTCATGTCATTAGTGGTGCTTTCTGGACATTTGCCAAAATGTTGACATGGAAAAGGAAGTGGGAAAAACAGATAGAGGAGAACTGTTTAGGGGAAAAAAGTTCACATAAGAGTAAAACTTTAATTCTTTTAAACATTTACACATTTGAAAAGCAAAGGGAATTTATAGTTGTACTTAATGCTGGTTTAGCATCATATATTCTCATAGATGATCGTGTTCTCTTGCTTCCAAAGTGCTGTATTGGTTCCACAGTCTTTTTAAGGACTTTAAAACAGAATCATTTTTAATAGAAAGTACTTGGAAGCACTTGGTGTCATTCAATTATCCTTTCTCATATTTGTTGCCTCTGCTAAAATAATGGAGATGGAGGCTCACCCATACCTAAATGGATTCTTACTTAAAGCCTGCTCTCAACCTCTGCTTTGTACAAATTTAGTTGTGATTTGAGCAACTGTAGCTCTTCTGAAGTGTAAGTGTACCAGAAGAACACACTGTTCACGAATTTAATGCAGTGTATGGAATTACCTAATGGTTAAGTAAGTCAAGCGTATGAAGCACCCTGGTCTGTATTAACTTTAGAGCAGCTAGTAAGTTCTATCACCTGAAAGTATTACCATCAAAAGATAGTGTAATCAGCTAAAATACTCAAATTTGGCTTTTTATTTTTTAGTTAATTGGAATTTACTTATAGTACCACCGTTAGGTTTTGAGAATTTGATGCTTGAATTTTACAGTGTTACTTTAATATCATCAGATTTTTCAAGATTTTTACTCCAAGTTAAAAAAGCACTGGCCTCGTAAAGTTGAGGGTTGTTAATGGCTCTTTGCCTTGCTGGTTTCAGCAGTGGCTAACTTATCTGATGACATCCTCACTCACCTCTTACTATTTGCAGTTAAACTGTGGGCCTGATACTTTCCTGCTGTCTAAGGGCTTAGGTGGTCAAGTAATGTACATAAAGTGCTTTTCAGCTTTTTCAAGAAGGCCTCACAAGGGAAAGATTAATTGTAACATTAGTTTTCCTAAAAAGTAATATTTTTAGATATTTGGTCTCTTGTAAGCTAAAAGAGAGACAGACTGAAAATATATTTCCAGTGGGGGTGAGATTATCTGTAGAAAAGTGCTGGTTTAAAGTCCAGTACCTTAAATTCATAAATAAAAACTGCTCATCCAAATTCTTTTCTCACCTCCGACTCTTGAGGCTTTTGTTATTGTTTGCTTATAGCACACATACTTTATATCATATCTTTGGAAGACTTTCAGGATGGTGTGTGGTGTTTTAATGTACTACTAGTGACTGTTAGTGGAGAGCATTTAGGATGTCACAGAGAAATGACTTTGGAGCATCTTGCATCTTTCAGTAACAAGTCACATAGTTTAAACAAATTGAATCAGTTTTGATTTTCCCTTTCAGTTCTAGGCCTTCCCTTCAGTTTGTTGTTGTGCTGGTGAAAACACATCTTGCAGATAATTGCATCAGCTGACACATGGAAGAGCGTCTGTGGCCTAGAAAAAGAGCTCTGTCACTTGTCAGTTTATGTATAAACACACACACACACACAGAGAATGGGCGAGCACTGAGCTCAGTCATAATTCTTTCCCTCACAAGTCTTCCATCCCAGTCTGAATTTATTGTGGCTGGGGATATTTCAGCAAACTCCTTCATTACTCAGTTGTTTTATAAAAGTAACTTCAGATCCTTAGCTCTGTCCTGGTGTTCAGCAGTCCATACAGTAGATGAATGTCCTGGTGCTCAGTGCCGATGTGCTGCAGTGAGCAATGGAACTTACTGAGCCTTCTGTCCTCTCTTTATTGCCAGCATCACCAAAGAGAGTATT
Organism: Gymnorhina tibicen; assembly: GCA_013399875.1. Lineage (NCBI taxonomy): Eukaryota > Metazoa > Chordata > Aves > Passeriformes > Artamidae > Gymnorhina > Gymnorhina tibicen. The sequence goes on along the minus strand of VXAZ01005100.1, from coordinate 3,003,721 downwards.
GTGGACATAGAAGGCGTTGTGAGGAAAGCATATCAGAAAATCGGAGGTTGTACTCAGCAAGACGTTGAGCTTCACGTTCAAAGGGTAAATTTTTGAGCAAATGGAGCACTGGTTAATTGTTTGATAGATTATCTGTTGAGACTGTCTGTCTGTCTACATATATAAACTTTGTCAGAAAGGAATCCCATGCCAGAGAAATAAACTGCTTTAAACTACAAATTTCAGTGTATCGTATGTAAAAATTAAACACGGTTTTAAGATATTTGGAGTTTATGTTTTCCTATTTTTATCTGCCATTTGAATTATGAAAATAAAGTATCTCACTAGAGCAATTTGGCTAGGAAAGCTTTTAATTCTAGTTTTTGTTTCCTAACTGCAGCAGATACTGGAATAAAAAGTCTGCTTTTTAAGTGCAAGTCAGGAGTTTATTCTTTATCAGAGTTACAATCTTCTCAGTACAATGGACTGGAATACATAATTCTCACAGAAATAAACTCTCACTGGCTTACATGGAAGCTTTTGAAATCTAAAGTTCCTGGAGCTTGTGCTGTAGGGGTAGAGGAAGTGTAACTTTATAATTTGTTTAAATAGAAAGCATATTTAAACCTTTATGTAATATCCTTTTCTTCTAAAGGTTTTTAACTAAACTGTATGCCTACAATACAGCTGAAACCCAGTCACCTCAGGAGTAGAGCACAATGGCTATTATGGCAGTGAGGTAAATTTTAGCTAACAGCATTGGGGAAAATCCGCAGATTTTGAAGAAACATGTTTTAATATGTGTGCAGATTATCCTATGCTTGATTTTTCTGAGAGAACATCAAATTCACTGCTCCCCTAGGAGCAATACTAGACCATAAGGCACAGCAAGGTGGTTTTCATTCTCTCATTGTATTTTAGGTATCTCATAAATTTTTGAATCTGAAACAGCTCTTTCAGCTATATTCAGATGATAAGTAAATAATATTTTAACAAGGAGAAGAACGGGATGATCTTGCTGGAATCAGAACCTAAAACTCAGTGAAATCTGGTAGATTCAAAGCTGGCATTCATGCCAAAAGGCTTGTCCCTCAGGCTGTATGAACTTGCTCAATTTGGTGCTTCCCAGAAGAAAAAAAGATACTTTAAATCTTTCAAAGGGAAAGCAAGAACTAGGCACTTCAGTATTGTCATGAGAATGCAGCATGTATCTCAAGGAATAAAATCACAGCCTTAGAGCGAGCAGCCTATGCAAACACTGTTTCAAGTCTCTGCTAGAAATATCCTTTTGTAAATCACACCTCCTTTTGAGCAGAGCCCCATGCTATTTCTGTTCTTTCTCAATTTCAGATCTATGTGATCAGTTCAGCTGAACCCCGACTGCCCTTACAGCTGGATGATGCTATTCGACCAGAAGTGGAAGGAGAGGAGGTGAAAACTTTGCATCCTCAAATGCTTTTTATTGTCTTTGTAGCTGAACAAAAGCACGAAAGCCAGGCAACTTCCTTAATGCGGTGATTCTGGGGGTTTGTTAGGCTTGCATTTTGCTTCCTCTGTGCTATCCAGAAGTGTGTTCAACATCTCTATAGCTTTGATGTCTGCTGAACTGCAGTAGAAGGTCAAAACCAGAGGGTTTCCAATCTTGTGTGTGTGTCTGCTGCATCCTCAGAGTTGGGTTCTGCCTGTGACCTCTGGGGGAGGTTACACCTTAAACTTTGCTGTGCTGCTGGTATACTGTATGTTCTTTCTAGAATGGTCTAGAAGTTCTGCTGAACGCAGAACTAACCCTTGGCTTTTAGCCAGAGGGTGTTTGTCTCCCTTGATTTTGTTTTGTTGAAGTTTTGGTTTTGTTTTTTTTTTGAATGTGTGTGTATTCACTATGCGCTTTTGCACAGGATGGAAGAGCTACTGTAAACCAGGATACAAGACTGGACAACAGAATCATTGATCTGAGGGTAAGGAACATGCAGTGCTGCAGGCCTGCCTGCAAGTGTTTATTCTTCCTTTCTAATCCACGAAGCAATAAAAGTCATGGATTTGATGGAATTGTATTGTTGGCCAGAAGAAAAATAAACATGTTTTTGTGGTTTTGCGTAGTATTATAAAAGCACAGGATTTTGGAATCCTAAATGTTCGCCTTTACAGCCATTAATTAAAGAACGTACATTGGTAGTTCAAAGGCAAACATGGATGATTTGACATATGGCCATGTACATCCAGGCTTTTTATCTGCAAAAGTCAAAGGTGACTGAATAGGGACAATTTAGAGACATTTTTTCTCAGATGTAGTGTTTGTTATCCAAAACCTGTAAAGAGCTTAGTTTTGAAGTATAAGGTGAAAGTTCTGAGTTTTAATGGGCAGTTGAGGTGCTGTAATGCGTGTCTTGACAGAGAAATTGTACCAGGCCACGATACCAATCTCATTCTCTTTGTTTCTTCCACAGCAGTAATGTATTTTCCTTTTTTTTACCTGAAACACCTTTCTTTATCCGCGTCATAGAGACCCACTCTTCTGTGAATTCATAGACCTCCCAAATATTTCTGATCAGCAGCAAAATACTATCTACTAAATTACTTAGAGAACTTTGATTCTTTTTTAATGAAACAGCAGCTAACACTTAAGTGTGTAAGTTTAACTAACCATTACTGACTTGAGGCATCCTGGCCTTTTCCCAGGCTTTTTAGCCATTTTAGTCTCTCTGCAATAAAATTTTAATCAATGTTGACTGAAGACTGTGCTTAGCTCGTTTTTTTTTTTGGTACCTAGTACTGCCTTCACAGTTCTTGATAATGGCAGTTTCTCAGTAAATCAATCTTTGCACCTGAGAAACAAAACAAAAAAGTCATTTATTGGAAAATTTGGGAAGGTTCTGGCACTTAGATATTTCGAGCATTTCAACATCTGATCTTCGTATTTCAGCAACTCAAACTACTTGTGCCAGTTGTTTAACTTGTACCAAAATTAATTGTTTTTCACTTGACCTTATGTACCATACTGAGTAACTTCAGTTTGTGATTACTTTTCAGGATACTCAGTATCTCATCATACTGGTCTCTTCATCTGTCTTAAATTAGGCTGTTAATGAAAAGAATTCTATACTAATGATTGAAAGTGAAAATCATTTGAAGGATGATCATCTTATACTAGTGCTAAGGCAGTGTACTGAATTAAGGGAGAAATCTGGGATGCTTAAAGTGCAAGCTTTACTTGAACATCTGGTGATGAATAAAAATAACCAACAGCACTCCAGAGAAACCTAAGAAAATCCATTAAATTGAAGAAACACCTGTATAATAAACTGGAAGGAGCCATGAGCCCCAAAGAGAACAGAGAAATTATACGAAGGGAAATAACATTTAAAAATACTGGGTGAAAATGCTTGGAGGTATCCTTGGCTGTAGTGTAGTTGACGGTATCTGCAGAACAAAGCCTAAGAAAAGGTAAATAGTAATGGAAAAAGAAGGAGGACTCATGCCAGAATAACCACAAGGGATGGAACGGAAAGGGCTGGACTAAAGTTCTTCTGTCCCTGTACACATCCAGTAGTCCGTTATGACCTTACCAACACTCCTGAAATATCTTTGTCGGTACAGCAACAGGGCATTAGTTGTCAGTATTCTGCCTGGAGCGTGCAGCTGGTGACCTAAGTGGATGTTGCTGTAACCTCTTCTAACTGGTGTGTCCCAACCACTGTTGGGACACCATTTCTTCAGCAATGTCTGGCACCTTGTTTTGAGCTCTGAACCTTAACTCTGTGTTAAGAAGCTGTTTTTCTCCTTGGCTCGAACACTACTATAGTGTGGTGTTAAACAGCTGTTCATGCTGAACAGGAATTCAGGTTAGCTTTTCACGGAGTTGGTGGAAGGATGAAATGCCGGATCTCAGTACTTCAGTGTCTGTGTCTCATCCTCTGCATACACCTGTGGCTGGGTGTGATCTGGCCAGAGCTTGCCCATGATTAGGCTTGGGTATCTGTCTTGCCTTCCTCCTCTGCACAGGAAGAGTTTCTGTCTCAGACTGTGTCACATCTCTCTGTGTCTTTTCTGTTGCACCTTTCATTATTTGTTTCAGAACAAAAGCAGGTTCTAAACAATTACGTGTTACTTCAATCTGTTTTTTTAAAGGGAGTGCCGAATAAGCAGTAAAGGTATTTAATGAAGAAAGGGGAAATTTCAGTGAGAACACGTGCATGGTGATATACATATATGTATATATGTACATCCTAAGCATTGTATGTAGTGGAATCACAAGAGTAGGAATACAAAGAAACTGAGATAGTAGTAATTGATTTTCAGTGATTTGGTTCTAGACTGAAGCTACTGGAGTACAAATGAGGCTTCAAAGAGCCTTTAGTGTTTCAAATGTACAGCATAAGGAGGCATGTTCTAAGGAGGACTGGAAAACATGATGTGTTACCTGAAACCATTGTTCCCAAGCTGTTCCTTCTAGGAAAACCATTTCATGGGCAACAGGGAAGAAATGTTAACAGAATAGTTCTAACAGAGATGCTGTGATGATCTGTTCCTACAGATGTGGGAGGAAGTCCAGCCACAGATAAATGTATCATCTAGTTCTGGTTTCCTCAGTGCCCCAGTTTTTTAAGGAAGAAGGAGGTCACTGAACTTCAAAAATAAGGACATGTTATTTTGAGAAGGATTTAACTAAATGCATAGATCTTGGTTAGGCTCAAGCTAAAAAAAGTCCTTTGTATGCAACTAAAATTATTTTTGTCCATAAACGCAGTATTTAAAGTAGTTAAGTAATTAGCTAATTTTAAGTAGTGATTAACAAAGGAGTTAATTGGATAGGGCCAAGTCACAATAAAGTGTGGCTGTGAAACTCAGTTACTACATGAATGAAAAAACTGGATTTCTGAAAATAGCAGCACTCCATCCAGCTACGATGTACACCAAGGAAGGTTTGATTATGATGCAATACAAGGAGTGTAATTAATAATAAGGAAATTACATTAGTGGAGATGAAAGATGCAAAGTATGTTGCAAAGATTGCAAGACTTCCACTCTTGTGTACATGTGAAAGTAGACTGAGTATTGCAGTGAATAATTACTGTCTTGCATTGTTTGCTGACAAAGATCTCTCAGAAGTGTCTGGTAGTTTGGGGTTTTTTAAGGTTAGGAATAGGAAGTACTTAAATGCCAAGATGCCAAGCTACTGCTGTAGTTGTTATTGTGATGTATGGAGAGAAAATGGTTTTTATTTAGGGCTGAGGAGTTTTGAAAGTCATTTCCAAAGAATGATTACTGGGGAAGAATGAACCTGTTCGTGGTGGGTTAACTCATAAAATACAGATTACACACTTGGATTAGAAAAGCTGGGGTTTTAGAGAAAAGAGAGCTGGTAAGAAGAAATAGAAGTCCTTGTATAGACTAGATTTTCTTTCACATAACCACAGGTGACTGTGAGGAAACCACTGTTGACCTAAGTATCTGTTTTTCACAATGGCTTAATGAAAGTCAAACCACTTGATCATAGAGCTGTTTGATTAACCTTTCACTTACCAAAACAGTTAAAAAGGGCAAAGTAGAGCACTGACTCTGTTTTTAAATCTTTAATTTTCTGCTGTTCTTAAGTTTCACTGAAGTATTCAGTGGTGTGTAGACTTCCCAGGTCTGTAAAAAGACCTACAGAAACTGTATTTCATGAAGTTCTGTGGTAGGTGAAAAGCAATGAAGAAAAGACCTGTGAAACACTGATTTTTGTAGTTTGCTTGTTAGAAATACCAGTTCAGGTTTATCCAGTTTTACATTGTTTAAACAAAACAATGAAGACAAGACCAGTGTAAGAAACACTAACTCTTGGGTTTTGCTCCTCAGTTTGTCTTTGAAAAAGTCTGAGGAAAAAATCAATTCAGATTCACCCAGGTTTACAATGGACCTGACTGATGTCCTTGCTCTGGCTTATTTTTTATGTTCAGCAGGACTTTTATCTTAACGGTATCTGTCCAAATGTGACTTGAATTATATGCCTTTTGCAGTCCTGTTGCTGCAATTGTGTCTGCTAATGCCCAGCTCATTGAGACCAAAGCAAAGCCTTTTTAGGGTCAATATTATCCTGTTTATACTGCTCAGGGTAGAGCATTGACATTAAACTGTATCTTTAGTAGTTTATGGATGTCAGACTGTGTTAACTGATAATCCAGCTGTACACTGATCTTAATGGACTTTTTTTCCAAATACTTGATTACTTCTAGCTTGATTTCATTGTGTTGGATTCAGTTTCCTCATTGCAAAAGCTGTGTCTTTCCTGACTGAATCCAAGCAAGCAAATGTACAGTTTATTTTCTTGTGGGAAGTGTTTTGGCAGTGAGTACATACACAGTCCCAGTCATTTAGACATCAAACTCCATGTTCATATATTCTTATACTATAAGTAGAATTGAAATTTGAATAAAAGCTGACTTCAGTCACTTAAGGGTTAAAAAAAATGTTACTTAACATAAATTCTATTTTCTAGCAAAACCTTCATTTGTCCTGTATATAGTAGAGGAATTGCAAAATTAGTTACATTATTTTAAATAATGTATATTACTTAAAAGAATATAGATTGCATTATTTAGCCAACAATGGTTGTTCCTGGTGGCAGATAGGTAGCTACAGCAGGCAAACAGAAGAACAAAAATGAGGGGAGAGCAGAACAAATTGTCCAGCTGATGTGAGAGTAAAGAGAAAGTTAACAGCTTTTCATGTCTGTGCGTCAGTCTCACCTCTCTGAGATATGATCACAGTGGTTTGAACTGCCCTCAGTTCCACTGAAACACATTTGGTAGCACACGTGCCTGTTGTTCTGACACTGCAGCTTGTGCCAAATGAAAAGTGATAATTGTTTTTATAATCTTACAATGCTCAGTTTTATCATTAATACCTTCCTTTGTGGCATCTGAATAATAAACACACAGGTGAAATTAGAGTGAGGTTATGACTGAAACTTGGACTTCAGCATTGTTCCCCAAACTTTTCTTTTGCTGCCTGTAACAAAGGTGATTATTGAAAATAATGAGTTTTTCTGTAAAATTAATTTTACAGACTGACTTAAAACATTAACATTGTTAACTGCAACGGCATGTAAGTGTCATAAGTTTGTTTCTGTTTCTGCTTAACTCTTGAAGGAATATTGACTATCTTTGCCATAGTCTTAGATAAGATAGTTTGTCAATATATATGTGGAAGGGTTCATATTGGAGTAAACACTACACAGAAAGAATGCCATGGCAAAATCTTTTTTTAAGACAAAGGTAAAAATCAATTAATTTTGGCAGCTGTCTCTGTCTTTAGTTTGCTGTATTTTACCTAAGTGGGGAAGCTCAAATTGTGGCTGTGTTACTTACCATTGTACCAAACATGTTGCTATGTATACCAGCATCTCAGTTACTGAATTATTTCCTTCAAATGAATTTGTTCTCTTTGTGTTCTGAACATCACACCAGTGCAAAGAATGTTATTATATCTGAAAAGTTTTTTCTCCATTTTGTACTTGGAAATTGTAGCAGCACATAAAACTTTTGAGGTCATTGATATGACTCCACTGCACATTGCCAGATGCAGTTCTTTAGGAGCTTATCTCAGATGTCTTGTTGGTCTGTTTAATTCTTACAAGGAGGCTGCAGTATCACAAATTCCCAACAGTTATCCATGTTGGCAGTCTCTGAATAAATGGACACTGAAACTCAGCCACCTTTGGTGGAAGAAGAGTGGTCTTGTAAGATCTAATCTGAGGTATAGAGAATTGCTGCATGTTTTTGGGCTAAAGTTAAATAAAAGCTTCAATGTCCAGTTCTGTGAATTTGGCTGCTTTCATAAATGCTGTTTCTAAGCATAGTTTATCATTATAGATGGCTTAGGAAGACAGAATCTTTGCCCTGCATCCTCACAAACTCACAGGAGGAGTTACTGCCTGATGAACCTTTGTTACTGCAGAGCTGGGTTAGGTATTGACTGGCTGTGTTTCTTGCACAGTTTTAGGTCAGACCATGTAATTGCTTTCAGACTGGGTTTAGCAACCAGTTTTCTTTTTCCTGGGGCTGTTTGATTTCCTACTGCATTCTCACCTGCTCTGGCATGAAACTGCTGTTGGTTCACACCAGAGGTAGAAGAGGCCTTGTTTCTGTCCTACTTTGTGTAAATGTTAGCACATCTTCTCTCTTAGCAATTTTAGATGTGTCTAGTTCATCAAAAACTTTAATTGGGAAACTCAAACGTGACTGTTAAAGTTGTCAACTCTTTCACCTTTCAAGTAGGAGATGGTTAAGAAGCAAAAAATCCCTTTGAATCATCCTGGTACTTGGATGTAACACTGCCAAATTATGCCCATAACTCAGGCAGTCTTGCCATAGGTCTGATTCTGGGAGGCCAATGTGAAAAAGGTGAAAAACTCTTAGGGTACTTTTGTAACTGTTGCTTAAAACCTCATTTCCTTCGTTTTGAACATGTGGAGTAGCGGCTGTGGTCTATCAGACATGTGGTTTATCAGACAGTGAGAACTGCTAGAATTATTTACTAGTCTCGACCACTTACACGCCTGAAATATTTCATTGGTCAGCTAAAATGGCAAGTAACTCCAAACAGCTACAGATCTGCAGTATTATTGCAGTTTTCTCTTTGGGTTTGTTGGTGAAGGGATATCTTTATCTTGCAGAGATGATGGATGTAGCTTTATTTCAGTGTTTCTACTGACTGTCTGTCTAAATTTGGCTGCTTATATAATTTGTTTTGGTTGGGGGTTTTTTGTTTTGTGGTTTGGTAGGAGTCATGTGAAAAAGCCCACAAGGCCTTTCTTACCCTAACTGAAAAGCTGGGTGCTGTTCAGAAAGAGAAGTAAACAGTGCTGTGACGCAGGTTGTCGTAAGGAGCCGTTCTCTTGGTCGTTTGCAGGAACTTGTTGGTCTTTTTGTACCCTTGTAGGTTGCTCACTGTCACGTTTGAAATGCTGAAAGCACAAAATCAGATACGGGTTCAGAGCTGACGCCTTGCAGTCTTTGCAGCTGTCACTAAGGTGGTTGTTTTATTCTTTGGGCCAAAAGTGTTCAGGAACATTTAGTGTAGGTATTTGCTAACCAGATGAGCAGCTCAATTGTGTCACGTGCATAAACAAAAAGAAAATGATCGATTCAGCTAACTCTGCTTCTGTTTTCAGCTAAATGTGCTTTTAATGTAATGTGAAAAAAAGAACTGCAGTTCATATCAACAGGTGTTACGAGGGCTGCTTAAATGTTGGGAGTTCAGACCTTGGGTTTTGGATGTTTTTGTGGCAGTGTTGTACATGGTTAACACATGGCTGTGTTTTTACATGAAAAATGTTGTATTTGGTAGCCTTTAACAGACATTTCTACCTTATGTAAGTTATTAATGGCTTTGCTTTTATCATGCACTGTGTATTCTGCAGCTGTTCTAGTTCAGTGTGCTGAAAGCTTTTTAATAGATTTAGTGCTTTTATTCAATTTCTTACTATAAAACCTTTATTTGCAGAAGCACATCTCATAAATCAGTTATTTTTTTAAAATGTAGAATTGACCATAGTGCCTCGTTTATAACTGAATATGCTATAAATTGAAATTAATAATTTCTCTGGTTTCCTTTGCTGTTTCCTTCTGTGTAATAAACAATTAGTGATTTGCACTTTTTGCTGTTTAGGCAGATACAATAATCAGGTATTCCTGAGGGAAGAGATTCATCCTTCCGACTGTCCAGAAGAAGTAATAGAGTCAGGAAAAACTAACTTAGGATTCATTGTTTTATCTTCTTCTTGTAGACCTCCACTAGTCAGGCAATCTTCTGCCTTCAGTCTGGTATTTGTCAGCTTTTCCGAGAAACTCTTATTCGCAAGGGATTTGTGGAAATTCAGACTCCCAAAATCATTTCAGGTATTGTATATGTGATCCAGCAGCTACAGGTGGGCTTCTTTTACAGTTGCTCAGTGAACCTATCTGACAAAAATTTAGTAAGTTTTTTTTAAAAAAACATAAAAGTTTTCTTTCTAGCTTAGATGCAACATAGCAAACTTCTATGAGTTGTTCTTTACTTTTCTCCTGACTTGGGCTGTTAAAAGAATGACAAGAAAAATACTATATATACCTGATTTATGTAGTTAGCAATGCATGTGAATGTTTAATTCTGATCATATGCATTATTCTTCTAATCAGTGTTCTCAGTGTTGAGCACTGCCTGTTCCACTCTCAGTATAAAAAAAGACCACTCTAATTTAGATTAAAAGCAGATTCAATCATAAAGATGTTGCAACAAACATATTATGGTATAAAATATGATGCCATTATATGGCACAATTTGTCACTTCTTTAGCAATGAGAATGTGGCAAAATACAAAGTGGTAGACCTTTTTGTTTTTGGAAATGTGGAATAACAGCTGCAGCCTAAAGTCTGGAAATGTAGATTTTGCTTCTAGTTCTTTTAGTTTGCTGTATTGTTTTCAAAAGTCCAGTGGCTTGGTTTACTGATGGAGGTTTTTCTTCCATCTTATCGGTGCTCTTTGAGGTTTTGTTGGTGCCACTGAGATACATGGCATGGAAAATGAGAGCAGAACATTGGTGTTACTGTGTTATTGTGTGTACATTCATAAAGTGCACACATTTTGCTTACTGAATTTTATGCTTCTGTATTTATATTTTGGAAAACAGCTCTCGATTGAGATAAAAAATGAGCTTTTTAACAAAATGCATGTAAGGAACTATTCTTTCACCATTAAAAGTGTCATTGAACTAGGAGATTGGATGACTTTTTTCTATGGAGACTATAGTACTTCTATAGTATGAAGTAAAAAGGTTCCCAAGTAGTTTTATCTATGTAGGACCTTTCAGGAAGTGTGCAGTGTACCATTGAAAGCAAGCAAGCATCCCATTGTTTGGATGAGAGCATATTTTGTAAAATTAACTAAGTTAAGTCAATGCAATCTTTATTAAACTTCCAATTTAAACATCATAACTGTTGTAAGATTTGAGGTTTTAAAAGTTACCTGCGTTAGCTGTGACTCATGTCACACACTGGGAATTGGCAAGGTAAAGTGGTGCAGTTCTGGTAGGTGCTTTGCAGTGAGGGGTACAGATGCATGTGATCCTTGTTCCTGTAGCTGTCTATGAAAATTGCCTCAAACTGAGAAAAAGCTTTATAGCTTTGGCTCATGCCCTCTGGGAAATCTGGTATTGGCTATGAGAGATATTTATGCCTTCACTTAGAGAGGATGGTCCTGGCAAAACAGGATATGCACTTTGATACCAGGCTCTGCAGTAAAGCCCTGGCAGCCTGAGCCACTGGCAGAGATTGGTTTCCACAGAAATGTGGGGTTGCAGGTAGATGTGTTGATACAGACATGTATTCTCTGCTGGTCTCACTCTAAGGTGAATGTCAGCTGGAACAGGAACATTTTAAACTACCCCAACTAAATTTGCAGATTTGCAAGACAAGGTGTGACAGTCCTGAGCTGCAAAATTTACCTTGGCATGAATGGATGGATGCAAATATATTTTCCTCTAATATGCTTTGAAGAAAAATCTTTTTCTGATCTTTAAATATAAGACCAATAATCTATCATTCTACCTCTGATTTATTTTTTACATTTTTATTTTAATAATTGCTTAATTTTATTGCAATAATTCCTTATAAAAGCACTTGCTTTCCAGCTGCCAGTGAAGGAGGAGCCAATGTATTTACTGTATCCTACTTCAAAACCAGTGCCTACCTGGCTCAGTCCCCACAGCTGTACAAGCAGATGTGTATATGTGCTGACTTTGAAAAGGTTTTCTGCATCGGGCCAGGTAAGAAGAGCTTTGCTTTATGCAACGTGTGACGTGTGCCCTGGTGGCTTTTAGCAGCTGTGGTACAAGTAAGATAACACATACACACACACACACTAAAGCTTTGAATGGTTTCACTTGGTGTAGTTTCACTTGCCAAACACAAATTTCAGTTGAGGCAACTGATGACAGTGAAGTTGACAGGGAAGCTGCTGTACATGTACCAAACAACATTACTTAGAACAAGCTTACTTTTAACTGGGCTATCAGTAAATAATAAAAAAATGAATCATTTCCAGTCCCATGCTCTCTTTCTTGGAAGCTGATAGGACATGGCCTCTTTAGGTGGCAATGAAACAGTTTTTTTTAAAAGACATCAAATGATTTAAAGATACATAATCTCTGAATGCTGGAAAACAAGTCAATAACTGTGTATAAAACAAAAAAAATTTCCAAGTAATTCAGAAGATCTTCAATTTCTTGGTAATCACTAATAGGTGAGTCATGGTTTATGGGAAGGCATGTTTATATTAGACTCATGTACCCATCCCAGAAGACACACGTGTACAAGTCCATTTCCTCTGAAAAAGGCAGTTTCAAATCTGAAAGTTCTTGTGTGCTTGAAAGCTTGTTTGTTTTTTCCACTTGTATCTTTGGGTCTAAACAGAGATCGTCCCTCTCTGTGGGTTGTGTCTGTCTTCTATCCTTTGAGTACTATAGCTGCAGTAATGCTGTCACTGTTATAAATCATGCTCTGAGGCTGCTGGTTTCATTTGTGTCTTTGAGTGAGAATTTTCATGTCTAAAGACAGCATGTCTATCTAATCCAAATGCTAATGATAGCTTTTTTTCTAACTGGAATGATAATTTCATGTCAGTTAGGATTTCTGTTGTTTACTTTTACAGTATTTAGAGCTGAGGACTCCAATACACACAGACACCTGACTGAGTTTGTTGGTCTGGATATTGAAATGGCTTTTAATTATCACTATCATGAAGTGGTAGATGAGATTGCAGATACCTTGGTGCAGATATTCAAGGGGCTTCAGGAAAGGTAATAAGAGCACTTCCTTCTTTCAATGAGCAACTTCCGTTGTTTGACATCTCTTGCACTGTGGTATGAAGTAGGCAAGCCTTTTATCCTCAGTTTGTCAGATGATCATTGGTAATCTGATTTACAACACAACTTCGAAACATATTTTTGCTTTGCTCTTAACTATTTCTTTGTGCCTGACTTTTAAGTTCACTCAAGCCATAGGCCAGTAAACTACTTTTAGCATCTCCTGGAGTATGCTGGCTTGCACTAAGAAACTTGCTGTCTGCTGTTGAAAGGACTTCCTAAGAGTAGTGATCCAGCAGTAATTTAGAATGTCCTTCTTTTTGTGCCACTACTGGTAGATCGTTCTATTTCAAAAATGATTTTAATATTTACTATGTAAGTTTTTTTGAATAAAAATTACTGTACCAGCCTGCATTTGTTCCACGATAACAGCAAGGATTATTTTCCGTTATTCACAGTCTTAACTCATTAAAAGGCCAAGCTAGAAGTTTAGGAAGTGGTTTCCATTTGCTTACAAATTAGACTGTTTTGGCAGCAGAAATGCAAATCTTCCATCTGTCCAGAAGGAAATTTCTTGTTTGTATTTGGATATTACTCACATCAAAAAAGATAAATAAGGTAAATACTACAAATCAAAGGTACAATTCCTCAGTGTCTTTACTGTGAAAATATGACCTGGTCGATTATTTCTTACAAAAGGAATTAAACTGAAGTAATAGTGAAATATTAACATCCTTGAAGTAGATGCATTAACGTTATTGAAACAATTCATTACAGAATTTCTCCAGAAGTGGCTTTAATACAGTTTTTATGTTGCAAGAGGGACCTCTTGTGGCAAAATCACAAAATCATGATTACGTGCAGGTTCTTGACTATTTTGTATTTGGCTTCTGTTCTTGTTTCTTTGTCTGTAGATTCCAAACTGAAATTCAGACTGTGAGCAAACAGTTCCCGTGTGAGCCATTTAAGTTTTTGGAGCCAACTCTGAGGCTGGAATACCGTGAAGGTGTGGCCATGCTGCGAGAGGCTGGCGTGGAGATGGGTGATGAAGAGGATCTCAGGTACTTGGCAGTACAGGACTGTGTCAGAGTCTTGGGAACGTGATAGTGAAATGTCAGTTTTGTACTGTGCACCTGACAGCCCTCAACAAGGAACCACAGCTTTTAAAAGAATAAACAGCACTTCTGTCCAGATCTCTTGACAAGTAAATGAGTGGATGTGAAAATGGTCCTTTCTTTTAATGTAGACTATGGATACAAACTTTGAAATCTTAAAGAAAATAACTGACAACATAAAGTGAGAGCAACTTGAACCTTCTAGGGAAAAGAAGTGTTTGTCCAGCAATTGCAGTCCTTCACATCAGTTGTCACATGTCTTTGAATAGGATTAAACAAAAAAATTCTGCTGCTTAAGGTCTTTCATTTGAGTAACACCTTTCTATTTCTTCCTTCCACCTTTCAGGAATATGATTAAACAATCCTGATGAATTCCCATTGATTTACTGAGAGACGGTTTAGTTAGCAGTTTATATATAAACTTTACTAAAGACATTTAATGAATTAAAACATTCCTGTTCTACCCGATAATATATCCAGCACCATTAGGGTAGTGTGTGATTTTAATTTAAGTGATCTGTGCTTCAAATGAAGTCCATCAAATCATAAGAGTCTGATGGAGGAAAATTGCTTCCTCAGCAACTATTCATGGTGTTTCTCACTGTGTCATACACGAGGTGTATGGCAATAGGAAATAGAGTACACAGTTCTTTAGTAATCGTAGTATGGTGACTAGGAAGAAGTTATATTGAGAGCAAGAATATTTTTAGGTACCAGTTAACTTAAGGGATTTCTAGGACCAATACGAAATATTTAGAAACAAATAAATATACTTTTTTTCTGCGATTTCTGTATGCACAACCCAAAACAGTCAGAAACAAGTACTAGATTTTCTAAGGGTCAGGGTGCAGCAGAACTGTAGCTTGTAATATTTTGGGCTTTATGAAGTATATTATCAGTACACGTTTAAATCACTTCATTTTAATGCTGATAATCTTTTGCAGCACACCTAATGAAAAGCTCCTGGGACGCCTGGTAAAGGAAAAGGTAACAGTTACTTAAGAATAAATAAATTTGTCACTGAATCTGAAACCTGATGTTGTGGAGTTACGGGGTTGGTGATTACCATTTTTTAATTGTCTGACTGCATTCCTATTTTGGTGCTGTGTATTTCATGTACTGTCAGTTTTGTCTTTGTCATTAATAAGCTGTTTCAAACCACTTTCAATCTTTTATATTTACTTCTCTCATATTTTATACTGAGGACACCAAACAGGCTAGTATGTTCCAAAGCCAGTTTTTAGGAGAATTAAAAAAAAAAAAAAAAAGAGGCAAACCAGATTCTAACAAAATCTATAGGAGAAGATGAGATCTTTGGGAGGAAAAAAAATTACCTGTTAGAGCAGCACATTTTACTGCTCAACAACTACTAGAAGTAGTATTGAAAAACTGAGAAAGAATGCACCACTTTTATTGATAACTGAGACAATATTGTGGGAAGTTATTGGGAATTTTTTAAAACTTTATTTCAAACATTCACTGGTTCTGTCTTTCTCTTTTAATTGGTTCTTTATGTAGTTTTCTCTTGTACTAATTGTTCTAAATTACCTTTTTTCAGTACGACACAGACTTCTATATTCTTGACAAATATCCTCTTGCTGTGAGGCCTTTTTATACAATGCCAGATCCAGCCAACCCTGTAAGTAAAATGCCTTCTTGTTGTCAATGGGGTTTTTTTTCCTTTTTTTTTCCCTTTTTTTTTAGTTTAAATTATTCCATGTAGGGATAACTTGACAATGCAGGTAAAGTATATTTATATGACCATGGAATCATTGAATGGTTTAGGTTGGAAGGGACCTTAAAGATCATCTAGTTCCAGCCCCGCTGTGATCTGCTGTTACAATTAAAAATCTGATAACAAGATCAGGTCAGGGTTATGTGCCTTGCAAAATGTTTCCAGTTACTTTTTACTTGTGAAAACATACCAGAAGGAAATCAGTAAAAACTGTGAGAGCTTTATTAAGAGATCTCCATGGTCAAAAACACCACTGCAAAGTGACAAAAACATTCTTGCAGGGCAGCAGATGCTTTAGCAGAAAATAGGCTTTTTTTACAACTTTGTGTATCATAAGTGAATTTATTGAGAGGTGAATATTTGAAACCTGTGGAACTGTAGGTAGGAAATAAACTCCTCTTTGTGTTTCCAGAAAACCTCTAACTCGTATGATATGTTCATGAGAGGGGAGGAGATCTTGTCTGGAGCTCAGAGAATTCACGACCCCCAGCTGCTGACAGAAAGAGCAAAGCATCATGGCATTGGTAACAAGGCAGTTTAAAAGAACATAAGTCATGGTTGGATTTTTGTCCTGTAGAGGAAAATTTGGGGCAGAATTTGTTATATGAGTGGTAAAATCAGAGTTCTGTTTCATTCTTACTGTTAATCCATCTAATTCTGTTTAACCATCTAGAGTGGTGGTATTAAGAAGCTAGTGAGTCTTCCAGCAACACCTTGTTGAATAGTTATTAATAACATTATCTAACAAAACTGTTACAGTCATAATTTCTAGATAGCCCTGGACAATTTACATGCTCAATGAGTAAAACCCCACTGTTAGTTTGTAAATTTTTTGTTGTGTTTGTAGTCGTACAGTCACTTGTCTGTTTGGCTTGGGATTTATTAAGCAGGTGAGAAACCAATATTTTTCCTTTCTAGATTTGGAGAAAATAAAGGCTTATATTGACTCCTTTCGGTTTGGTGCACCTCCACACGCAGGTGGTGGAATAGGTAAGTATCTGTCTTTTATTTAGCCTGAGCTTAACTTACTCTGCTCAGTCCCAAGAGTTCAGTATAAAATTCAGAATAGTGGCCTTGTTAGGTAAATTTGTGGGGCTGTTTATCCTAGAGAATTTAAGGAAAGAAGCTCAAATGTAAGGATCATCATGAAATAAGTAGGCAAAATATTAATGGCACAGTCTGGTGAGTTTAAAAACGAGGTGATCACAAGAAAAAGTGCCACCTCACTAGCCAGGTGCATCACTTTCAAATTTCACTAATGAGGAAAATTTAAGGAAGCAAGAAAATAGTATATTACATATGGATTTATCAAGCCACCATCATACCAGCAGCCACTGGTCTCTGTGTATTTGATGAAGCTGTTCTGCAGTGAGAAAAAGAAGTGATTGCTTCTTCTTCTGTTTGAGAGCATGCAACATTGGCAGGCAATCCAAAATAATTTAGGTCAGTCAGAACTGACATCAAGGAAACTGAAGCTGCATCTTTTCATCAGAGTAGATGGTCCTTGTGGCAAAGTACCAGCCAAACAGGAGATGCCACGAGAATTAACCCTGGGTTCAAGATGTTCCAGGTGGAAATCTTAACGTAGGAGGTGTATGGAAAAACAAGTGTGCATCTGGGTTCCACCCCATCATGGCTGGGGTGCTTATAGCCCCATGGCTATGTGTAGTTCCATAATGGGAACAGCTCAGGCTGTGCTCACACTGCTGCGTGAGGCTGGCTCCAGCTGGGAAGTACCTGCAGCTCCTTGAGGGTTTTGAACAAAGACTGACTGTGCTGCTGGGCTGTTTTCATCTGTTGTAGGGCTGGAGAGAGTAACCATGCTGTACCTGGGGCTGCACAACGTCCGTCAGACCTCCATGTTCCCAAGGGATCCCAAACGCCTGACACCCTGACAGGAGCTGCTCTTGAGAGTTGGGAATGCTGTGCCCTGCATACAGGATCTGGCTGCAGGCATAGCCCCTGCTGCTGATGAACGTGTATTGATTGATTCGAGCATTATGATATGCAATTAAAACCAAAATTCTCCTTTATTAAGTGCCACAGTAATTTTTTTTATCCTTAGTTGTTTATTTAAAGGAAACTATTTTAACAGATCAAGACTCTTTGTATTGGCAACTGCATGTTTTTAATGAAAACGGGATACTTTGAATTAGTATTTTAGCGTCACATTAATTTGTGTCATTTTTCTAAACATTTTAATAAATTATGCAATAACCATTTTGCATTTTTAACTTACGTCAGCAAGATCGAATGTTCTGAAGTACTGGCTCCAAGACAGAGTGACTGGATGCTTGCAATTTAAAAATCTGGAGAGACCAGCCAGTTGATAATTTACATGAGTGTCAGGTAGGGAAGCAGGTGAGAACATTCTTAACAAGAAATCTTAATGAGAAGTTGTTAAAACAGGTTGAAATAAAGCTCTCAAAGTGAATTAGATACAAATCTGTCTGGTTTTTTGCTTTGTATCCTCACAAGATAATAATGAATCAATAAGGCTTTTTTGGTTTGGATTTTTTACAGAAGTAATAACTGTCTAAAGTTTAAATTTATTTTCTTTCTATCTCCTCCCTATTTTTTGGAAAGTTGTATAAAATCCATAGGCCTGGTCTTTATTTTATGTTACTGTTTGAGAATGGTTGCAAGTTTACACGTGCTCATGGAATACACAAGGGATATATAATATTCTCAGAAAATAAATGGGTAGTGAGTTTGAGAGCAGGTCATGTGTTTTCCTGCCTGGCCCAGCCTCTGGGCTAACAAACAAAACAAGGATTTCATGCATCTATTACCAAGGAAACAAAACCCAAATTATATAAGCCAACCTATTTCAAGGTTTTTTTAAATTTATAAATGGTGTGAACAGCCCAACTTTGTACATGTAGAGAAATTGAGTGTTTCTATAACTGAGTGTTTCATAATACTTCTGAAATTCTTTCTAGACATACTTTTTCTCAGATTATTCACTTACTTAACTCCTCAATTTGCAGCAGTGCACAAAGCTACTTCTCATCGTCCTCTTCCTCTCAACCCAGAGGATGTTCCATACATTTGGAGAGGCACCAGTGTATCTGAAACTTCCTTTTGTGGACTGCATCTGAGAGTTGGTTTTCAAATTTAAAACATTTTGTAAGTGTTGCTGCCAAAGAGCAAAGGATTAAATTCTTGGCTTGGGTACTGCAATAGTTACTCTAATATTCATACATATTTGTAATTCCTGACTTAATTTTTGTTTAACATTTTACATGATCAAGCTTTCAGTAGGAGGTATGGTTTGGATGGTTCTGTGTTATTGTTGCTACCTTGATTTTTAAATGTCAGAGAAGTCACATATTGGTTATGCTACAGAAAGGTCAGTGAGGCTGTGTATAAATTGTGTAGAGTTTCACAAAAGGGCAAATCATCTTTGCAGCTGCCATTGAACAAGACTTAATTTTAATGTCTTATGACAAGAGTTCTCCATTAGAAAACAATCATACTAAAGGTCAGTCAGGTAAAGTACTGGAAATGTAGAAGTTAAACTTTGTTGAGAAGTCACACAATTCAAGGAATTAAACTTCACAGCTTTGCTTATGAGTCTGTTGTAATTAATTTACTGTGGAATCCTCCCCAAATTATTAACTTGAAAATCTTACACTGTACCCAGTTATACTTTGCAAAGCTAAGTGGATTATAAACACAGCTCATTGTCACAGACTTATTACTGATGGATCCAAATTTCAAAACAGTTGTTTATTTAGCTAAGCCAACTGGAATGAATTTAATTTAATTACTTTTGTTCATACAGAACTGGTAATATATTCCACTTCAGATGTGCGTTCTTCTAACCAGGAGCAAAATTACTGGCTTAAAGTTCCTGTCCACAAAAAAATCCTGGGTGCTGTTTCTTGCTCTAGATTTGACAGCACGTTTTGTGCTTACACCAATCTGTTAGGAGTTATTCAAACTCATGCTGTAGCTTGATTTATTCACAGTAACTGCACAAGAACAAGAATTCGGATGGAGGCCCCAATTCCTTTGTATGCTGAATCCTTTCATGCAGCCTTTCTTAGCTAACAGAAAATAATTATGATCATAAATCAAAATGCATTTGTCCTGAATGTCATCTAACAGGATACTTTAATGGGAGCTGCACAGTGTTAGAACTTAGTTTGAAACCCTGCAAATAATAATTCCAGACCTTTATGGTGTTTTGATAGGTAGCAACTCTGGTGTAATAGTTCTAGAGAAGTAAAACCCATACTGTCCTTTATTTCCAGTAACTTGAAGGAAGTTTAGCAGTTTACAAAGAGTCCACATTGCTGCTGCCTCTCCACGAGGTAAAATGGTTTTGGTTTTGTTTTCTTTCATGATACACAAATGGTAATTACAATAGTGCAATTTTTTTAACTGGTTTTAAGGAACTTTAAAGCTTATTGGTTAGGAATAGCCAGGGAGTCTGTCTGCTCAAAACAAAGCTTCAGTTTGCTTCTGAAGTTTAACTGCACCATTTTCCTGTGAAAACCCATCTGTGTTCGCTGAGCTGTCTGAATCTGCCCAGTGGGAAAGAGGACTCAGGCTGTTCTTTTGGCAGCCAAGTGCAGGCCTGGCTCCCCATGGCTGCCCACACCTGCTGGGATAACCCTGGTGGGCAACACCACACAGCTGCTTGCTCCCTGCCCAGTGGGCCAGGGAAGAAGGAAAGGAA
The DNA here is from genome assembly GCA_013399875.1 of Gymnorhina tibicen. Classification (NCBI taxonomy): domain Eukaryota; kingdom Metazoa; phylum Chordata; class Aves; order Passeriformes; family Artamidae; genus Gymnorhina; species Gymnorhina tibicen. Next base: position 2,983,384 of record VXAZ01005100.1, on the reverse strand, counting down.
GAGTAAAAGCAGGAAAACTCTGCTTTTACTCTGTGCCTGTCAATTCCAGGCATATTGGACACCACTCCATGCAAAAGCAATGGATGGAGGAGAATGCTTTGACAATATCCATTGTGGAACACCATATGGCTGCCTTGGACTCTGGTTCATACTGGGGTTCCAGAAACTTCCCCAAACAGATTTTAATTATTTACTGTTTCTGCTTTGGGTAATATTAGATTTTTTTTTTTGAGAGAAATTATCTGCCTCACAAGATTTCTTTAAAACAAGCCTCACAACCAGCTTTTGCACATTTTTGCTGGTATGATTTCACAAAAAATGGAATTTACTCACCACAAGTGTTTAAAAAATTACGTAGTTAGTTCTACAAGTCTCTTATTTTCTTTACCATTTTGCAGTTAAGTCTCTGTTCATGGTATGGCAAGTGCACTGTAAAAAGAACTAACACTGCCACAGGAGGCTGCTACTGCTGGCACTTCTGAAAGGGTTTCAAAACTGAAAAAGAGTCCTTAGCTGCTTTAATTACAGCAAAATTCCCAGTTTAGGCAGAGATTAATGACTTTGCAGGTGGCAGAGCAATTCTAAGCAATTTTTCATAGATACTGAAGTGGTTCCTGCTGGCAGGCGCCGTGTGCCAGCAGCTGCCATTCGGGAATGGCTGTCAGCCATGGCACCGCTTGGCAAATGTTGTCTTCAGCCATCCTACAGCAGTGCCAATGAGGAGCCAAGTGTCCAGACTGTGGCCTGACCCTCACCTGGCTTAACTTACCCTTTCCACCTGGGCCAGTTCTTCAGAAGCCAGAGCTGCATTACAGAGTGGGTTTCCTCAGTGAGCAGCTGCCTAAGTGCCTCCTGCACACATTGTGTGGATTCCCTGGCTCAGGGATTCCTCAGCAGTGCCCTGGCCACACCAGAGCAGTTTTAACTCCAGCTACCATAGCTGATTTCTTCCTGAGGAAAGCAGTGCCCTACGGAAGCTTCGCTGCAGCTGCTGTGCTGAAGCTGCCCACAGCTGACACGTCCATGACTATGGTTCTGGCATCCCCAGCATAAGAAGGACATGAAACTGTTGGAGGAAGTCTAGAGGAAGGCCACGAAGTTGATAAAGGGAGTGGAGCACCCCACTTGCAAAGACAGGCTGAGAAAGTTGGGGCTATTCAGCCTGGAGAAGAGAATGTTGTGTAGAGACCTCATAGCAACCTTCCAGTATCTGAAGAGGCTATAGTGAAGATGGAGAGGGACTCTTTGTCAAGAACTGTGGTGTCAGGACAAGGGGAATGGAGACAAACTGAAAAAGGGGAGATTTAAACGAGATATTAGGAAGAAATTCTTTACTGTGAGCATGGTGAGACATTGGAATGAGTTGCTCAGGGCGGTTGAGGATTCCCCATCCCTGACAGGGTTCAAGATCTGGTTTGATATAAGGCCCTGAGCAACAGGGTCTAGTGGGAGGTGTCCCTCACATAGCAGCTGGATTGGGACTAGATGATCTTTAAGGTGCCTTACAACCCCATAACATTCTATGCCTCTGTTTCTCAGTGGGAAGCACTATGCTGCTCTGGCACAGCTCTAAGCCGTCCGCAGCCCTGAGCAGCGCGCTGACGAACGCACCAGCCGAGCCCGTTCGCTGTCCCTGACAGCGCAGCTCGGGGCGGGGCGCTGGTGCCCCGCGCTGCCCCGGCTGCCGCCTCAGAGCCCGCCCTCAGGCCCCCGCCCCTCGCCTTTGGCGCGAAAACGGCCGTGGGGGNCGGGCCGGGCAGCGGCAGCGACCGGGATGGATCTGGCAGTGGCAGCGGCGGGGGGCGCGGGCACGGCGCCGCAGCACCTGCAGATCCGCGATGAAGTGGCCGAGAAGTGCCAGAAGTTGTTCCTGGACTTTCTAGATGAGTGAGTGCCGGGGGCCGGGCCTGGCGGCGGGCGGGCAGGGCCTCCAGCGGGTGGCGGGCCGGCAGCGCCTCACGGAGGGGCCGCCATTTGGTGAGGGCCTGGAGCCCCCTCCCCTTGGCCTTCAGCCGGAAAAGCTCTGCTGTGGGTCTGAAGCTTTGCCGGGAGGGACCTGTAGGAGGTCAGCACGGTGCTCTCTTGGTGGGCAAAACCCCTCTTGGAGGGTTTCCGTGGGAACGCTGCCCAGAGAAGTTGGGATGTCCCATCCCTGGAAGTGTTCAAGGTCAGGTTGGATGAGGCTTTGGGCAACCTAGTCTAGTGGAAGGTGTCCCTGCCTATGGCAGGGGTTTGAAATGAGATGATCTTAAAATCCCTTCTAAGCCAAACCATTCCATGATTATTGATTTTTTAGGTGCATTTGGTCCCTTTTAACAAAGTTTTGTCACAGCTGTGTTGAAAACCCTTTCCACGGCTTGGGTGTTACACATTAATACATCTGGCTCGCTGCTTTTTGCCTCCTGAGGGGCCCCTCCGCATCAAATAAGGAAACCATTAACATCACCCGGAGGAAACAAAACCTTGTTTGCTGGTGCAGAGCTATTGTTACACCGTAAATAAAATTTTGTCTGGCACTGGGACAGCTCTCCTGCTGTATGAAATGTAAACCCGGTGTGTCTGTGCTGGGGTGTGGGTAGAACAGATGTAGCAAGGGGGTGGAAGAAGAAATATTGTTGGAAAAGGGCTTTGCAAGGGCCTATGGGATGCCTGAATGTGAGTGATCCTTTTCTCTGCCTTCTCTCCTGAATTCAGAAGTATTCAGTTGCTGCCTGGTGTGTGACTGTGAAACGTTTTCCTGAATCATTTGCAGGTTCCAGAACAGCGATGGGGAGGTCAAGTACTTGCGAGATGCTGAAGAACTGATCCGGCCTGAGCGGAACACGTTGATTGTCAGCTTTGCGGATTTGGAGCAGTTCAATCAGCAGCTCTCTACCACTATTCAGGAGGAGTTTTACAGGTAAAATGTAGAGTGGGGTTTTTTCAGGTAAAGCTGAGCTCTGCTGTAGTCTCAGGCCTGTAATGTCTTGCTTGTTATGTAAAAAAATGAGAGACTTATCTTCTTTCTGGATCCTGAAAACACTTAAATAAAAGATTTTTTTACTGGCTAAAAATATTTCTCAGTGGATTCCTCTCTGGAAACCATGACTTAACCAGATAATTGCATTCATTGTGGTAAAGAAGTAGGTAGTCAATACGAGAATACAGAATAAACTCTAAAATTTCATGCTCTGAAAATATTTTATTGAGTTGGTCACTTTGAAGACACATTTCTTAATATAAGTATAAAAGTGTCATAAAATGAGACTTTTAAAAGTCTATTATCAAACAATAGTGCAAATAATATTATTATGCAGTGATCTTACATTTAGCATATTTAGAGTGGCTTTTTTGGATTATATGAAGTAGCATTAAAAGCCAGAACCTGGAAATCTGATACAAGCTTTTGATGTAATCTAAAGCAGAGAAGGCATTCTGATAGCTTCCGTAAAATTTGAACTTTTTTCCCATATTTCAGGGTTTATCCATACCTCTGTCGAGCAACAAAGACTTTTGCCAGAGACCATGGAAATGTTCCTGCAAACAAGGACTTTTATGTTGCATTCCAGGACCTGCCTACCAGACACAAGTAAGATGATTATTAATTCCAGAAACTTGTGCTGTTTTACTACCAGGGAAAAACATGTCAAAGCACGCTGAAAATGTTTTGGTTGTGTAGTGTGAAATGTGCAGTTGGCCAGCACAGTTGTGACAAAGTTTCCTGATCTTGTGCGGGGTATTTTTTGACACCGTTTTTCATTTGTGAATCACACTCAGGTACTTAGATGCATCATATTTCACAAACAAGTGTAACTTCTCTAGTTTAAAAACGAAAAAAAATTAGTGTGTGTTACTTTTGAAGTACCAGTGATGTAACTTTTGCACTGGTTTGACCCTTAGTATTAATCTAAAAGTTTATGTAAAATCATAAAATGAGAATATATTGTAGAAAGTTTGTTTCTTTTGTTTGTTACAGCAGTTCCTTAGTCAGAGAATGAAACTATATTGTATCTTAGTACCCTGGGCCTAGAATTGTTAACTCAGTAATTTAATCCTTGCGAATTTCTTTTTTAAACAGAATTAGAGAACTGACTTCAGCAAAAATTGGCTCCCTGCTGCGCATCAGTGGGCAGGTGGTTCGTACCCACCCCGTCCATCCAGAGCTGGTCAGTGGAACCTTCCTGTGCCTCGACTGCCAGACAGTGATCAAAGATGTGGAACAGCAATTCAAATACACCCAGCCAAACATCTGCAGAAACCCAGTCTGTGCCAACAGAAGGAGATTCCTGCTGGACACAAACAAATCAAGATTTGTTGATTTCCAAAAGGTACAGGGGTGATGTTGGAGGGTGATGACAACCAGTGATGTTCCTGTGGTAGTTGGAAGGTGTTGTTGGTACTGCTACACATTGAAAACAGTTAATTTTTGTTCTGTCAACATCAAGAAAAGGCACTGAAATTTCTGCAAATTCTTCCTGTCTCTGGAAGACTTATGTTTAAGAATGGGAAATTATTAATAGTATCAAACCAGTTTTGTTGTGTGACATTTATTGTCTAAGTAATCCACTGAAATGCCACATATTCAAGCCATAGTTAGTCTCATGTTGCCACTACATCATGTGTAGTTGTTTTATACAAGAGTGAAAAGAGGTGTCTGTTGGTATTTGCAGCATTTTTCTCTTCCAGGTTGATTTACTTTTCCAAATCCTCAGCACTTTACATCCCGCAATTATATTTTATGTCAGTCTCATTAACTGAAAATTTCAGGTCACTTTTCAGGTCACAGGGCCAGTGTCACTGTGGCCCTTGTACATCCTCTTAAGCTGCTCCAGGACTCCTTAGATGCTGATTAGTGAAGGGATTTTTGGTTGTTTGCTGTATTGTAAGAGGGATTTCTTGGTTGATACGCATGGCAGCAATCAGATGCTACTTAACACATCTTTTGAAGCAGTTCCAGCTCTGGTGATACTTGCTCAGTGTTGAGCCTTCTCCCCCTGCCAGGTGCGCATTCAGGAGACGCAGGGCGAGCTGCCGCGCGGCAGCATTCCGCGCAGCGTGGAGGTGATCCTGCGCGCAGAGGCCGTGGAATCTGCTCAGGCAGGTGACAAATGTGACTTCACCGGCTCACTGATTGTCGTGCCTGACGTGTCCCAGCTCTCCACACCAGGTTTGTTGCTACTCGTGACCTCGATGAGGTGTCCTTCCCGCTCGTGCTGGGAGCTGCTGTCCTGACTCCCATTTCACCGGCAGGGTTGCGCGCAGAAACCGGCTCCCGGGTGACAGGGACAGAGGGCTACGAAACTGAGGGCATCCGGGGACTGCGCGCCCTCGGAGTCCGGGAGCTCTCCTATAAGCTCGTCTTTCTGGCTTGTTACGTTGCACCAACAAATCCACGGGTGAGTCTAGAGAGAAAGGAGATTTAAAGGTGTTGGTGATCTCTGTTCTGCATGGTTTTCCCTCCAATTAGGGAATAGGAATGGGTAAAGCTTTAAATCTGCGTGTGTGCCACCTTCCTGTGTGTGTTTGACTGTCTGTATATTCTCATTGAATTTACATAGCAAGGTTCTTTTCTTGTCTTTGTTGCTCATAGCATTTTCCACAGATGTGATTATTCGCCAATGTTACAATTTGTTCTAAACAGCTGACTGGCCCTTGTATTTCCGTTCAGCTTTCATTCATTTCTGCAGCATTTCCTTTTCTTCTAGGAAATCCTTTTGCTGCATTTTGTCACAGGAAAACTAGAAATTCTTCTTGTTCCTTTTGGTTTATCACGTGACACCTTGGGATGTTACTGCAACACAATGAGTAGTACTGACTATGTCTGTGTTTTGGCATGGTGTGGCACTGTAGTCTATCATTCTGCTAAGAGCTTCAGCATCACATAGGATAAAAAGAGTATCTGCTGTGTTCTGGGAGTATAAATTTCTGGCCCCCATTTCAGAGCAGCAAAAGACCTTGGAAGTTCCAGTTAATGTAAGAATGCTTACAAAGACAATTTTAGTCAAATTAAGTCATACTGGTTTTACTCTTTTTTTAATCTCTCTACAACCAGCTCACTTGGGATTTTCTCACTAACTGAAGTTACACCATTGATTTTGCCTGCTAGGAAATTGGCTATTGGTTTTTAAAGGTATAAGGTGATGAGCTTACTTAGCTTAAGGGCAACTTTTCAGAGTGGGTTCCTCCCATCCAGCTTACAGAGCAAGTTTTTGTGACCTGTCTGCAGTGCTCACGTTCATTAGTGACCCTGTTATTACTTTTATTACTGTTTTATTTCCTTGGTTTAGTTTGGTGGAAAAGAGCTCCGAGATGAAGAGCAGACCGCAGAAAGCATTAAAAACCAAATGTCTGTGAAAGAGTGGGAAAAGGTTTTTGAAATGAGCCAAGATAAGAATCTTTACCATAATCTGTGTACCAGCCTCTTCCCCACGATCCATGGTAAGAATCCATTTGTGGCCTCAGAGAGGGAAGATTTCACTTGTGTAAATAATAATTCCTTTTGCTTTCTCTGTAGTGTCATTTTGGGAAAGGTTGAAAGCCCTGTGCCAACTACTATAAACTCTCCTCCTCAGCACTGGTTGTGCTAGAAAAAGAGAATCTATTTCCTGACTATTTGTGGTGTTTAATCATTGAGGCCTGCAAGCCCAATCAGAAGGGTTGGGTTTGATGTCAGGTGTTCTGCTACTGAACCCTACAGGTTTTGGTGGATGTTTAGCAAACAGGTGAATTCCAAGTGGATGTACCCAAATGCTCAAAAATTCTAGTAGGATGAAGGTTTTTTTAACTAGGAAAAATGTGGTGTTTTCTTTGGATGCTCAGTTTAATGTCTTTTCTGGGGCAGGTAATGATGAAGTGAAACGTGGGGTCCTGCTGATGCTCTTTGGAGGAGTTCCCAAGACCACTTCAGAAGGCACTTCATTGCGTGGGGACATCAATGTTTGTGTTGTTGGTGATCCAAGTACAGCCAAGAGTCAGTTTCTAAAGTAAGACTAAAACCCAGTATTTAAATATCGTCCAGTGTGACTAGAGCTATAAATGTGCAGTCTGCCTTTTTCTGTGTTAAACAGAGGAAAGGGAAGTAAAATATTTGAGAGTAATTCCCAGAGATTGTGTGGATGTGGTTGAAGTATTTGAACAGGGCTGAAGCAAACTCAACATACAAATTTCCAAATATTTTCAAAATACATTGATATTAAAAATACAAGTTAACTGCACATTTTAAAATATCAGAGAGAGATAAAATACGGGGGGTTTTATTACTCTTTTCCATAGGCACGTGGATGAGTTCAGTCCCCGTGCTGTGTACACCAGTGGCAAAGCCTCCAGCGCCGCGGGTCTGACGGCAGCTGTGGTGAAAGATGAGGAGTCCCACGAATTTGTCATTGAAGCTGGAGCGCTGATGCTGGCAGATAACGTGAGTCTGGGAAGGGGAGAGGTTCCTGCATCCCTAGTATGGGTTTGATTAATGACAGAGAGCCCTAAACTGTCTTAATCATGTTTTTTTGTTCCAAAAGTGATTGAATCTGGGTCACTTATTCTCATTCTTCTGCTGCAGGGGGTTTGTTGCATTGATGAATTTGACAAGATGGACGTGCGGGATCAAGTAGCCATTCATGAGGCAATGGAACAGCAGACAATATCCATTACTAAAGCTGGAGTGAAGGTAGCTTGCACTACTCCTCTCTATAGTCTGTAGCATCACCTGACTGTTTGTTATGTGTACTGATGTAGCATCACCTGTCAGATTTTCATGTCACCTCTGCAGCTTCCTCACTGTGGCAGGACAGAAATCACTTGTTGCAAAGTTTTTGTGCCACATACCCAAAAAAGGTCAGGAATGTTACTGAGAGCTAAAAAGAGATAGTAGTGGACAGGAAACAGAAAATGGGGAAAACCTGACCTTGAAGTAACCCCAAAAAAGGTTACAGAATTGTGTGTGTTTGTACAAGTGTGTATTTGTACTGCTGAAAAGCAGTTTTAAGGACTTGTTTCAGTATTGTTGGCAAGAGTGTGACAATGTTAAAATACTGATCCTCAAATTGTGTCTTGGGGCAGAGACCTGGTTAGAAAGGGCTTGTTAGTGGAGTTTGGGTGGTTTTGAAGAGCAATTGTAATACCTCCATTGAAGTCTATCTAAGAGATGTGACACTGTCCCATTTGGATTGCAATGAGTTGGTTTAGGAAGTGGTCACAGATACAATTTTTTTTTTAAATTTATTTTTTCCCATTGTCAGGCTACTCTGAATGCCAGGACCTCCATTTTGGCTGCAGCAAACCCCGTTGGTGGGCGCTATGACAGATCCAAGTCACTGAAACAGAATATCAACCTGTCAGCTCCCATCATGTCCCGCTTTGATCTCTTCTTCATCCTTGTGGATGAATGTAATGAGGTAACTTTAAGGAATTATAGAATAGTTTGTGTCAGAAAAGATCTCTGGAGGTCTCTAGTCTAACCTCATGCTCAGGCAGATTTGCAGTACTTTGCCAAGACTTGACCTGGTGAGTTTTGTATTTCTTCAAGGACGAAGACTCTGCAGTCTGTCCAGGGCCCTGCAATGTTTCTGTGCATTGAACACATCTCATGTGTTCAAATAATAATAACTTTTATATCTAATCAGAATTTCTCATGGTCCAGTTCATGTGGGTTGCCTCTTTTCTGAGAACTATTTGGCTCCACCACATCTATGCTGGCCAATGAAGCAGTTGCTTTCCTTTCAAGCTGAACAGACCTGGCTCTTCCAGCCTTTCATACATCATGTTCTCCTGCCCTCTGACCATCTCGGTGGCCCTCTGCAATTATAAGTGAAGCAAATCTCATGAGAGTGTCTTGCTTCTGCTTTTTTGCTCTGTCTGTGCAGCTAAAAGCTGGCAGTACAAATTTGAACATGCTCTGTTGAATACAAGGACACTGCCTTTTCATCCTGCAGTGGTTTGACCTGCAAACTTAACACCATTAGTCATTTTTACAAACGGCTGGTCATTAAGGCTGAGAATGCTGCCACCTGTCTAGTCGATGTGGCATTTGCCTTGGGAACGCATGAGATCCAGAGATGAATGTTGGTTCAGCCACTGTTCTGCTCAGAGTGATTATCTAATTGAGAAGGGACTGGTGAGAGAGACAGAGCAGGCTGAAAAGGAAGAAAGCAGTTCCCACGTTACAAAGTGCTGCTTTCTGCCTGTTCTATGGCTAACTTGTAACCCAGGAGAGTTCCAAGAGGTCATAAATCCTAAAAGTGCCTTTTATCCCTGCTCTGCTGTGTTTCCTTGTATTAAAAACCCCCAGGGTGTTCTCCTGGGCCTCCTGGCAGAGTGTTTGGCGTCTGGAAGGACTAGCTCTGCCATGAGGATCACAAGTGAGCGAGGGGAATGGGAAGGAAGAATAGAACTGTTGTGTTGCTCTTTGGCTGATGCTGTGCAAGTGATCTGACAGAGCCCCAATATCCCAGGTGACAGATTACGCCATTGCCAGGCGCATCGTGGATCTGCATTCCAGAGTGGAGGAGTCTGTTGACCGTGTCTATTCCTTGGATGATATCCGGAGGTATCTGTTGTTTGCAAGACAGTTTAAACCGAAGGTAATTTTAAGCAGACTGTGGAACAGTTGTTCTGTCTGAGGAGGTCCAAAGGAACAGTCACTCTGCAGTAGTGACTTTCTCCAGCAAATGTCAAAACACTTAGTGTAGTGTTCTCTCAAGGAAGGAGCCATAAACTCAAGTTATTACCTAGAAACAGAGCGTATTTTGGAGCCTGGTACTCTTAAACTCCAGAAGCCCAGCCAGCCCAGCTGAGACTGTTGTAATCAGCAGCAGTTCTTAACCTTTGTCTAGAACAACTGAGGGGCCATTTCGTAGCTTTGTCATACCTCATGGGCATGGGCTATTTGACATGGCTGCTGCAGTTTTCTGTATTTTATAGACTTACTACTTAATCAGTTTGTATGTCTTTATTTTAAAAGGGTATTTTGCCTCAATATTTCTTTCTTTTTGGTAAAATACAGGACATGGGAAACTGGTCTAACTACAGATTTTTTTGGGGTCTATCCAAGTAGCAGCTTGGATGGGCTGTGTGTTGGGTTTTTCAGAAGTCTATAAACAGAACAGTCTAGTAGGGACAGACATGAATTATGCCTGGAAACAAGTCAGTGGAACAGAAAAATAGAAATTATTTAAAAATCTGCTGTAAAATGATTAATGCAGCTATCTACTTACTGTAATATCATTATCATTGGTAAGTGTAGTCATTATTACAGCATAATTTCAACATAATGTGATTGTCATTATACTTATGTAGAGTATGTGTATAGCATAGAATATTTCAGATAAAGGCAGTAGCCAGTACAGAAAAGGCTGGGAACTGCCAATCTGATGCAAGAAGAGAAAACTTTAATACTCTGACCACTGGAACCACTGTCACCCTGTTTGCTGCCACACAGATATCCAAGGAGTCCGAGGACTTCATAGTGGAGCAGTACAAGCGGCTGCGGCAGCGCGATGGCTCTGGAGTGACCAAGTCATCCTGGAGGATCACGGTGAGGCAGCTGGAGAGCATGATCCGCCTGTCTGAGGCCATGGCCAGGATGCACTGCTGTGATGAGGTATCAGGGCCTTGATGGAAGTTCGTGTAAACATTTGTGGAAATGTGTGGGAGTTCTGCCTTCACTGTTTGACTGTGATATTGGACATAGTCCTGTGGGTGAGGAGGAGAGCTTGGGTCATGTACTCAGTCTGAATTTGTATGCCAGAAACACTGTTTTTAAGGGATGGCTTGTAAAACTGAGGTCAGCTGGTCCAAACTGAGAACTTGCATGATTTTGTATCACAGTTGTGTCAGCATTCTCAGCCTCCTACCTGTCAAATCATGACAGTCACCTACTACTGTCAGCCAGGGCTGTTTGCAGTCTCTTTCCTGATCTTTCATGGTTTGTAATCTCTTGGCTCTCTTCCATTTGCAATCTAAAAAGCCGAAGTTCATCAAAGGATCTGGACCTCCCCAAGAGTATCTGTGTGTATGATCTGAGCTCCTACTCACATCAGCCACTGCTGAAAAGCACATTGTGTTCTGGCTGTTAACTGTAGTATGATTACTGCCTGTCTAGTCCCTGCTTTAAAACCCAGCAGGCCTTTTGAAATGTTGATTAGAGGCTATGTGACACGTGCAGGGATGGAACCTTGCTCAGTGGTTGTGTAAGGACACCCTTTGGGTTCTTTTAAATTAAATTCAGCTTATAAAGAAGCAGATAGCTTTTAGCTTATGGCTTAGCTACAGATGATTTTTCCAGGTTTTTGCTTTTCAGTTCTGGAGGAGAGTATCATTAATTACATCTCTCTTTCTTTCATATTGTCTCTGTTCAGACCCATTTCTTTCATGTTTCTTGCTCCACTGATCTTTCTCCCAAATGTTCTTGGCTTAGTAAAAATTTTATCGACTCCACATGATTGCTAAACCCTGAAAGATTAATCAGTCTGCTTTTCTCTCCATAACCTTGCATGACCTTGGAGTACTTGTAGTGGGATATAATTTAACTTGCAGAGTCTTTACTGCTTAGGATTAATCAGGTGAGATGTGTAGAAAAGCCCTTTGTCAGAGTCAGAGATGAGTTTCTGGAGCTGATGGAAAACTAGAAGAGCCCCTGTGCCTATTTAATATGTGTTTTTTCAAATCTTCCTCAGGTTCACCCAAAACATGTGAAGGAAGCTTTCAGGCTTTTAAATAAGTCCATCATTAGAGTTGAGACTCCTGACATCAATTTAGACCAAGATGATGAACAGCAAAGGGAGGATCAAGAGGACCAAGATGGAGTCAATGGTAAATAATTTATGGAGAATTTTTTCAAAGGGAAAGTCCTTCCAGCCTTTACAGCTTACCTTGTCTGAGCATGTGCTTCTCTTCAGTTTCTCACCTGTCTCATCTAATGAGCTCTAGAAATCTTGGCTCCTGTTCTTAACTCCTTGCTTCTTCAGCGTCCTTCACTGACTCACCTGGTTGGTCAATGCAAGGCTTTTCAGTGGCTCAGAGTGTTAAATAGCTAAAAGATGTTGCAGCTTTAAACCTGGGCATGTGTCCAAACAGGTGAGGCAGAAGCTCCAGCTGGGGTCAATGGTCTTGTGAATGGGATCAATGGCCATTCTGAGGATGTGAACAAGGATGCTGCACCCAAAGCTTCTCTCAAGCTGGGCTTCTCTGAGTACCGGCGGATTTCTAATCTCCTGGTGCTGCACCTCAGGAAAGCAGAGGAAGGTAAGGATTTGTTTATTAGAAAGAAGGCAGACCCCACGTTCAGGGAGCAATTGTTACTGCATCTCTTGCTGTTGTACATTGGATTTTCACTTCTGTGAGACAACAAACTTGTGAGGTCAGGTGTGGACCTGTGCTCATGTGACAGTGCTACATCTGGTGATGCAAGTATGACTTGGCATTTCTAGCTCTGTTATCTTAGTCATTTGTCAAAACCCATTAAACTGGGGAGCATGTCAACAGAGCAGAGCCAGAAGAGGATTTGTAGCACACAATGGTGTAACCAAGCTCCAAGAGTCTGCAGCAGTGAAAACTGGAGCAGGAGCTTTAATGCGTGCCAGCAACCACAGCCTGTCTTTAGCAAATGGTTGGATGAGTTCTTCAGAAGCTAAAATATCTCAGTTGCAATGAGGCTACTCCTGCAATGAAAGGCAGCAGTTCTCTCATAGCAGAGACTAAAGCTACAAAGCTTTTGGAAGGGTGTGGAGATGACAGTGTCTGTTTAAGTGCTGAGTACATGTAGAAGGATGACTCCTGGCTTTGTGTGACAGTGATTTTTTTTTTTTTAGCCCTTACTTAGAGGAAAGGTGTGTGAGTCCTTGTCACTGGTTTTTCTTGAAGCTGCAATCTGATGGGATTTGGAAGCCACTTGGGTGCAGAGAACTGAAAGCTTCCATTCTCAATCTAATTATCTCCAATTAAACCATGACACAACACCCTCCTGTGAAAAATATGGTGCTTTAAGGAAAAAAACCCCTAAAGTCTGATATTCCCTAAACAACTTAAAAAGCATGTTTCTCTCTTCAGCATTGTAAATGTTAATGTAGAAATCCTTTTCTTGTACAGTTTGAATGGTATTTTACTGCTGCTGTGTTTATGCAAATTATTTTCTCTGCAGAAGAGGACGATGCAGCATTAAAGAGGAGTGAACTTATTAATTGGTATCTAAAGGAAATCGAATCTGAAATTGAATCTGAAGAAGAACTAATAAATAAAAAGAAGATCATAGAGAGGGTCATTCACCGACTTACACATTATGTATGTATGGAGATGTGTGGATAGTGAAAGGGGGTTTTCACTTATATAGGGCAATGTTTCATTTTTAATGGAATACACTCCTGTGTTGTTCTTCCATTATATTGACTGATACAGTATAAATGCCTTCTTTGTGTTACAGTAATTACAGAAAAACCACTGAAATAAATTAGAGATGTGTATAAGTAAAAGTTCAAAGTGCTTTATTTGTCACTATAGAAGTGTGATATTTTACTGTATTTCTGTAGTATTATACATTAGGATACAGAAATACAATTAACACTTGTATTCAATGGTTAGCCTTGAGTCAGAGGGGTATGAGGGCATTTTGGAGGAAAAAGGATGACAAAATAAACTACTTTACACTTTTAAAGACACAAACCCACTAGATTGGAAAGCACGGGGCTGAAAATTTCCCAGAAAGGATACAACACAGAAGAGATTCCCACTGAATGCTGTTGTTAAGAATCTGTTAGAGGGAGTTCACAATTCAAAGGGTTAAGTAATTAATAAGAGGCCCTACCAATACAAAAATGCTTTTCAAAGAGTACAAACAAACCTCTCTGCCCTTGTTTTAACACAAATCTTTGTCTGTTGCAGGATCACATTCTGATCGAACTGTCCCAGTCAGGACTGAGAGGATCCAGAGAAGAGGAGACTTTTGATGATGATCCATACCTGGTTGTCAACCCAAACTATATGCTGGAAGACTGAGGGCTGACAATGGGATTGTAGAGCTGACTGGTTGGAAAATGGATTCTTTTCTTGCAGGGGTTGCTGTATGGCTAATTCCTTAAATTCCTGTGAATGTGTCAGAGCATGGTCAGTAATGTGTGATTTCTCATTTACACTGAGCATGCCTGGAAAGCTTTTAAAGACATGACACACATAGATTAGTTTCACTGTTAACTCTGAATTTCAGTGCCATCATCTGGATGCAGAGGAGAATCATCCAATAGCTTTTTTTCATCATCAAGCTATGTAGACATTTCTGTTTTAAATAAGATTAATTTTGCATTGTTCTTCTGTTGCATTTAGTAGACATTTTATGCTATAGGTTTTTACTGTTTTTCTTATTAACATTAAAGCTCATTAAACATAAATAAAAGCTCATTAAATATTTGGAGATGCTTGGGGGTGGATTTGTTGTTACATGTGAGATTGCTATTTTCTATGCCTGTAATTTGAGGCTGAAAAATATAGTGATCTAAATGTCTTAAGAAAGATCAAAATTCCTGGATGACAGATGCTCTTTTTTAAGAAGTTTTTTTAACTTCCAGTAATAGACAATGAAAAACTGATTGCTTCTCTTTCTATTTAGATGGACTAAAGATGTGCAGGCTCCTGTTGCATATGTTAAGTAGAAAATTACAAATAGCCTAGCCCAAAGCAAGGCTTTAAGTCAGCAGGGCAGAAATCCCAAACTTGATGAAGTTCTTGACTTGTAAGTGAATTGAAAACTGCCACCATTTTTGAGGGATTTTTAAGACTATATTTGTAAACCTGTTTGTGGGTTTTTCTATATGAAAACTTGGCTTAGATTTCTGTTGTTCTCAATTTTTTACTGTAAAATATGGGATTATTAAATAATCTATTAAGAATTAAAAATACCTGAATATTTGTCTTGTTGACTTGATACCAGCACCTAAGAAACATTTGTAACAGCATGAAAGATAGCAAAGTTACATATTTTAATTAGAAATAGTGTGAAATAACTGTTTCTGAAGGAGGCTCAGAAATGGAGCTGGTTTGTAAGACAGTATTCTTTTTCCTGTTAGTCTCTCCCAGCTTTGGAGAGATACACCTTGGTCTTATTTAAGCATATCATTAAAGATAACTGTTCTATTTATGGAGTGGAGGGAATCATAAATGTTTGTCATCAACACTACCCCATCACTGGGCACTAACTCCAGCTGCAGTAACTTCTCCACTCGTTTCTTTCCTAAACCACATTTTGGCAAATGCTGCATTTCATTTTAAAAAGCCACCCAGCTGCAATAACACTTTCATGTTACTCTGTATTGTTCCTTTCCTTTCAAAATAAGGATAGGAAGATGTTTGGCCTTCATTATGTGTTTCCCGCTCCCCTCCTCTCAATCTTTGAAAATAAATATACTTCATGTAGGAGAAAGTATTTTTTCTGCTTCTTTCCCCAGTTCTGTAGGCTGGGAGGGGTTTTCTCTGAGTTAATGCAGCTCTGCTGAAAAGTAAGCACCAGGTGGTGCTGTAAAGCTACTGTTCAAACTTCCTATTCAGACAGCAGAGTGGAGGGAACTTGTTCAGAACAGTCAGCACAATGTGACAGCGAGCTCTGTAGGGCTTCCTGAAAAAAAATCATCTGGGAATCAAACAGGGTCCAAGTACACAAATTACAATCCCTGTATAAGGTTTGAGTAACAGCAAATGTTGAGAGATGTCTTCTGCTGTAACTTAAAGATTACATTGCTTGACAGCACTAATTTGCCCAGATGATTCCAGGTATGCTTTAGACAAAATTCTGGTTATTGAAGGAAATTAGCTCTGAGAGGGACCCACCATTTCACTATAGGTATGTAGAATTTTGTGTTTAGTTGGTTTAAAAATGTTCTCAGCTCTTCAGTTTTGCTGTATTGGAATGTAGAAGACCTGAGTGACCTCTGCCCTGCAGCAATTCAGGTGAGTGACCTGAATGTGTCCACCCTGCTGGGAGAGCAGTGTTTTCAGGGCTGAAGGAGGGAGCGCTTTGGAAAGCAGAGAAACGAGACTCAAATTCCTGCATGTTATTAGGCAGGAGGAAGCACACTGTTGCTGCTGCCTGCATTCACATAAGAGTCACTTTTCCAGCTGGGTGAGGTACCACATCTCAGATTTCCTATATCCACCCAAGAATTAGAGGGCAAACATGCCTCTGGCTGCCCTGCACACCCTGAGCCATGGTGACCCCAGCCTCAGCCATGTAGGTAACTCTGCTTTGGTTTTTTGCACTCAGTGCTGTGCTGGGATTCTTCTAAAGCTGAAAAAGGCCAAAAAGAGAGGGAAAGTTTATCTAATTTCATCTTCCTCTAAATGGGAGGCAATATTAGCAAAAGTCAACTGATATTTAAACCTAAAGAGAAACATGAGCATCTCAGAAAATTTTTTCACATAACCTTTCTCCAACTGTGTGAAAGTGGGTTTTGTGTTCATCCATTTTTTTATCTACTGATTGAAAGTCCTGGTCTGTTATTCCAGTGTCAGCTAATTCAGGGAACATTTATCTGTGGAGCAGATAATTTCAGTTAAATATTACTTCTACTGGAGTATAAGTAGTGTGGAATAACTATTTCTGAAGCAAAGTTCAGAAATGGAGCTGGTTTGTAAGACAGTCATCTTCTTTCTGCTGGTTTCTCTCAGCCTTGGCATAGATGGGGAATTTGCTCAGAATTTCATCGCCATTGCTGGGCCTCTACCCAGCGAGCTGGCAGAGAGACTGGGTCTGCAGGACCAGGTCCTGCCCAAGGACCAGCAGGGCCCTGGCGTGGCTGCAGCACAGGGTTACCTGTGCCGGCCAGACCTCGTGGCTTCCGAGCTGCCCCGGTACTTCTCCCAGCTCCGGGAGCTCGGGGTGACGCACTACAAAGTCCTCCTGCCGTGGGCTCGCGTTCTTCCCGAGGGGAACGCCACGAGGGCGGATGGAGCCCAGGCGTGGTGCTACCGGCGGCTGCTGGAGGCCCTGGCTGCTGCAGACCTCAGAGCCGTGCTGGTTCTGCACCAGGGGCGCGTCCCCGGCGCCGTGGCCGCGCAGGCCAGCGGGAGGAATGCCAGGGCTTTTCACGAGCTTTTTGTGGAGTATGCAGGCTTCAGCTTCCGTGCCTTTGGGGACCTGGTGGATGTGTGGCTCTCCTTCAGTGACCTGCCAGAGGTCCTTCAAAGCCTGCCTTACAATGACCCCCAGGAACGAGTCCGGGCTGTGGCTGCTGCTCATGAAGGATTCTACACCACCTTCCATGAGATACTCTCACCAGCGGGTAAGGAGAGCAGGGAGAGGGGTTTTTCAGTATAACTCACAAATATTTCATGATGGCATTAAATGGCAACTGCTACATGCAGTCTCTGTGTAGATATTTTTGTGTACTTCTTCCTGACCCACAGAGGAAAGACTAAAACCTTTCTGAAATGCACCTGAAAGCGTGACAAAACAAGGCACAAGAAGTCTATGCGATAATAACTTGTGAGGAAGTCTGCGATGTCCTTTGTTTGACTTTCCTCATTGCAGTCACTGGGGTTTACAGAAATTAAATCCCAAATCTACCTGTGTTACATAGAGCAACAGAATTTCACCTCTTCCATGATGGGTATCTGGGATTTTCCATGCAGCTGTCACCATGGGTCTGCCTTCTTTGGCATTGGAATTTTTCTGTCCCAGACAGACAACCAGTAGAGCTGGCTGAGACACTATTTCTTTTCCCAAATTTTTAATTACTTAATTAATTTTTAATTCTTGCATTTGTCAGGAATACTTCGTTGTACAGTTAACACTATCTGGTGATAACCCTTGCAAGTTTCCCATCTTCCCTCCTGCATCTCCTGTCCCTCCAAGTTCCTGCCATCCCAGCATCTCAGAAACATTCAGCATAGAATGGATTAAAAAAAAAATTGTAGAACCATCACAAAGGCATGAAAATTAATGAAGATATTACTTACAAGTATGCAGGGAGTGGAAGGGCTTTTTATTGACAAAGGCTCCTTGAATGGTGCCTTTGAATTTCTACGTTCTTCAGCTCTCTGTTGAAATCACAGTGGGTATTCTGAAATCAACTACCTGGAGCATTGTCTGGTGTTCCACAGCTTCAACAATTTCAAACTGGTTTAAAAATAACTTCAGTAAACCAAAATTTTTATTTGTCCTTAATATGTTACTAACGGACTGCCTCTTTCTTTCTCAAGGTGGAAAGCTGTCCATTGCTTTGGAAATGGGTCATGTCTTGGACAGAGCTTCATCAGAATTGCTTTCAGTTTCTCTTCAGGTGACACCTTGAGGAAATATTTCCAAAGTTACATAAATTTGCCTTGCTTAAGCTTTGTTTTTATGTATGGGATCAAATTACTTGTTGCAAGTTAAATAAGATTTTAGCAGGTTAACCAGCTGAACAGTTTGGTAAGCTTTAATTATTTGATTAGTCTGATTATGTGAAACTTGCTGATTTAAAAATTGTTTCAGTGTCCTTTCTTGGCTGGTAGGCACTGATTAAGCTACATGGAGACAAATTTGCTCTCATAATTGGCAACTTTAGCAATATGCTTGCTAAATGACAAGGTGTCTCCAAAGTGTGTACCTGTTAGCATTTTCTTTGCAGCTGTACTTAATGCATCACCAAAGATATCGATACTTTCCCTTAATTAGCTGCTATTTAAAATATCTGCTGATTATATTAAATCTCGGACTGAGCTGTGCTAGAAGTGATGTAGTTGCACAGGGGTGGCACAACAGGAGGCGGACGTAATCTCTACGAAGGCAATGACATCCTCTCTTAAAGATCCAGTTCCCTGTTCATAGCTGTCCTCCCCCAGAGGATGTTGTTGTAGGATACAGTGCACAGATGACAGTGCAGGCTTTTTTGCTGTATTCATAATCCTTCAAAACTTAGAACTACATCAAGCAACGTTGTAGGTGTGACATTGCAAGGATTTAAGCAAGGTGTGGTTTGTAGGGAGAGCAAAGATGTTGTTTTAGATGAGCTGACTAAACTAGAAGAGAACCTTGGACTGAAAAACAACTGAAAGCTTATCAGTTTTCTTCCAACTTCATCAGCTGGTTTAATAAGAGAATGCAGTCTCTTCCCCCAAGGGTGATGACTTCTAGTGGGATAACATTTGTGATATGAAATGAATAAAGATTTCTGAAGTGGACTTTCAACCAAGGGTTATTGAACCTCATAGTCATAAAGGTTTCTCTGATTAATCATAAACAGTCTTGCTAATTAAGAAATTAACTGTAAATCATTAATATTAAACTCATAAAATAAAATTTAATTTAGTTGTTTAAATTTTACTTTGTTTAGAAAGAGATATACAAAACACATCTTCCCATACAGTATCCAGTTTGTGCTCATTATATTGTCCAGGGCTCCCATACAGCTGTACGGGAGAAGCCATTCTTACTCCAGCAATATGTCTTTATCAAACCTTACACAGTTTTATGTATTTTTAATACTTAAAAAAAAAAACATTTTCCTCCAGCATGATTGTTTTTTTGTTTCCAGGATTCAGTAGACTTTGTGTCTCTTAGCCTTAAGTACCATTGTGGAAATGAAACAGATTTCTACAAGAAATTGAGTGAATTCCAGGTAATGTTATGCCCGGGGTTAAAATTACAGCAGCAAACAACAGACCATAAATGGGAGCAGAATTTCATGTGCTGTGATGCATGTCTAAACAGTTCTGATTTTCTGTGAGCTACACTAGGAAGCAGCTGCAAAGTGCTCATTTCTCTGTTGTCATTCTGACTTAAAAACAGTTGTTGGAAAGTGCTGGAAAGGATCATCTTGATCAATGCTTCTTTACTGATGCATTAACAGCTGGAATGGCAGAATTCCTTTGTCTGGGACTGAAAAACCTTCTCTCTCACATGCTAAGTGTTTGATAAGCTGTTAGGCCAATACCTGTACATTGAAAGATACTATTAAACTCTAGCATGGGCTCTACAGTGGTGCTACCAAACTTTACATTCCTCATCAGCAGAGGCTAGAAATGTTACTGGGGGTGAGCTTATTAAAGGATTAGATCTCATGGCAGCACCAACATCAGCGATGCTGTAGGCTGGTACTTATTATTACATAAATTAAACCTCTGATAGTGAACTACATTCTTAAAATCCACAAGCAAAGAGTCATCCAGCATCTGGGTAGCAGGATAAGGAGCTGCCCTTATAAAATGCAAAAAATGCCAAGAACATGGTTTTACTAGCTAGCTGATGCTTCTTTCTGTACTACTCCCTGATTTCTGGTTTTGCAGAGTGTCTGGAAGGACAAAGACATCTTGGTTTTTAGTCTAAAGGTCACTGATTGTGCTTCTGTGGAAGAGAATCCTTTTATACCAGTAGCCGCCATTGTCACAGGTGAGTGATGTTTCAAGATGGAGGAGAGTTTTTTATTTAAGATCTGCATGATAACTTATAGAAGAAATTCAAAATCATCCAGTCCAGGCTGCTGCTATTAGATGAAGTAACTTCATGGTTTTTTATAGCCTTATTGGAAAATTAAGGGTGGATGGTGAGTCTTGAGGGAGGGGAAGCAGGAAGTCTTCCCCAAATCTTTTCAACATTTTCATCAGCCTCAAGTTGCAGTAGGACAGGTTTAGGTTGGATATTAAGAAAAGTTTCTTCACTGAAAGGGTTGTCAAGCACTGTCACAGGCTGCCCAGGGAGGTGGGGGAGTCACCATCCCTACGGGGACTTAAAACACATGCAGATGTGGCACTTGGGGACATGGTTTAGCGTTGGGTTGGCGTGGTTGGCAATGCTGGAGTCACCATCCCCACAGGGTTTTAAAAGGCTTGTAGATGTGGCACTTAGGGACCTGGTTTAGTGTTCTTTGGCAGTGCTGGGTTATCAGTTGGACTTGATGATCTTAGAGGTATTTTCTAACCTAAGTGATTCTATGATACTATGATCATTTTTTAATATGAATTTGTAAATACCTAATTAAAAACTCAATACATTTGATCTGAGAAAAATAGCTATTAGTTGTGAAATGCACCTTGTTTCTCAAGGTGTAATTGCTTGTACAAATAGGGTCATACAGTCCATGGCATCTAAGTTACGACTACATCCCTCACTTACCATTTGTTTGTTTTCAGCTGTTAATAAAGAAGAAGCACATATGCTTGGGTGTGATGTTAATGACTTCTTGGACTACTTATCTGAGGTTTTGAGGTACTATAATCAAATACTGTAATACTACATAACACTATAAAAATATACAGTAATAAAACAGCGTCCTCTAGAAACCTATGTGCAAGGAGAGACAAGACATTTTAGTGGTAAAGTCTGCTGTTGCTGAAAGGGCTGCAAAGGGCTGGCTTTCTGCTGAGCCCAGTCTCCTCCAATCCTCTATCCTGCTACTAATCCTATAATGTAATCCTCTTCCACTCTCTCATCCTTGGTTACCCAAATTGCACCTTCAAGCCAATAGTAACAAGTACATTTTTCAAGCCTTCTGCTTTTTTCAAGAGCAAAATGGCTATAAATAAACAAATCCAGTAGAGGCTTTCCTAGGGGAGAAGCCAATTGAGCTTATGGAAACATGGGAGATGTCATTGTGCAGGGAGATGCTAAGGATTACAGTAGCAGGATTGATTAGTTTTAGCTTACCCTGTGGAAACTCATGAAGAAGTCGTAGCCTGGGGAATTGCTGCTCACTGCAAGGATTTTGTTTGCACCTCTGACCTAACTAATGAATTACGAGACTCTACATGCAAAGAGCTGTTCTGCAGTTCTGCACTGCCCTCCACCTTCGTGTCCCAGCTGGGAGACAGCGGGGTTGGATTGATCAGATGTCAAAGGAACTATTATGTGGCTTATGTGACCTGAATGGGAAACGATTCCTTTATACGCCATGTTTGCAAATTCTATGGCACTGTCATCCACTTTGGAGATTTTAACCTCTATTTCTTCTATTTCCAGCGAAACGAATACTCTACAGGAAAACGCAGATGCTGTTCTTGCCCCTCGGTCCTCCTATCAAACAGTCTGGGAAATGTTTGCTGAACAGTCTGAATCAGAGAGGGATTCTTTCCTGCAAGATGTTTTCCCAAGTGGTTTCCTCTGGGGCGTATCCACAGGTGCCTTTAACATCGAAGGAGCTTGGGCAGAGGACGGGAAAGGAGAAAGCATCTGGGATCAGTTTGGGCATGAGGGCCATGTCCACCTGAACCAAACAGCAGACGTGGCATGTGACAGCTACTATAAAACCAGCTATGACTTTTACCTGCTTAGGGGTCTTCACCCCCAGCTGTACAAATTTTCTGTATCCTGGTCTAGGATTTTCCCTACTGGCACCAACGAGACCATCAATTCCAAGGGTGTTGATTATTACAACCGATTAATTGACCGGTTGTTAGAGTCTAACATTGAGCCCATGGTGACTCTGTTCCACTGGGACCTGCCACAAGCTCTGCAGGCTCTTGGTGGCTGGCAGAATGAAAGTATCATAGATGCTTTTGTGAGCTACGCAGACTCCTGCTTTTCCACGTTCGGGGATCGGGTCAAGCTCTGGATTACATTCCATGAGCCCTGGGTTATCAGCTACGCTGGCTATGGCACCGGAGAGCATCCTCCAGGAATCACTGACCCAGGAGCAGCATCTTACAAGGTAGGGGCACAGGAATAATTAGGATCCTGCAGCTACTCTTGTTGGGTTGGTTTCCTCTGATGGTTCTGTGCTTTAACTATGTTCAAGCCTAAAGTGGCCTCTGAGCCTATTTGGTTGCTGGATTTATGATAATTGTTAAAAATGGGTTAGTTAGCAGAGGCTAGGTGTTATTATTTTACTTTTCTATTCTGAAAGCCAGTGTTGATGGATAGTTAGATTCTTTTGCTTATTCCAAAACCTACTACACTCCTTGTCTATCACTATTTGTTTTGTCAAGGCATTTTCTTTTGGATGGAGAGGGCATTTTCACATGGCAATAAGCTCAATGCTTAAGGATTTCTGTGCAATGCCATGTGGCATATTTTCCTCTGCTTTCTGCTCCCAGGTTGCTCACACGATTCTCAAGGCTCATGCCAAGGTCTGGCACCTGTATAATGGCAAATACCGCTCTCAGCAACTGGGAAAGGTGGGACTGGTGCTGAACTCGGACTGGGCTGAACCCAAGACTCCAACCAGCTCCGAGGATGTGAGGGCATCTGAGAGGTACCTGCAGTTCATGCTTGGCTGGTTTGCTCACCCCATATTTGTTAATGGTGATTACCCAGATATGCTGAAGGCTCAGATCCAGGAAGTGAACCAGCAGTGCTCCACAACAGTTGCACAGCTGCCTGTGTTTACAGAGGAGGAGAAGTCCTGGGTGAAAGGGACTGCAGATTTCTTTGGCCTTTCCCATTACACTTCCCGCCTGGTCAGTGCTGGGGCTAATGGCACGTGCACACCAGGCTACGAGAGCATTGGGAACTTCTCCTTGCATGTAGATCCTTCCTGGCCACAGGCTGCCTCTTCTTGGATCCATGTGGTCCCTTGGGGATTAAGAAGGCTGCTGAAGTTTGTATCCCAGGAATACACAGGGTCAAAGATCCCAATATACATAGCAGGGAATGGAGTGCCAACAGGAGACGCCGGGGATCTTCTCAATGATACTCTGCGAGTGGATTATTTCCGCCAGTACATCAATGAGGCCCTGAAAGGTATGGAGAAATCAAATTATTACTTAATTTTTTTAAAATCACGGCAAGCCGGCAAGTAGTTATTCTAGCCCTTCCATGGTGGTTAACTTTAAAACATCACCACTTGCACAGTGATGTGAGGTCAGCTGCCTGTTGTGTAGGTAGTGAATGTGACTTTATATACTTAAGCCTATCTGGTGTCCAGATATGGAGCTCTCCATTCTCCTTAGATATTGGAATGCATCTTTCATATATATGAATTAATGTAGCCTGGACTCCAAGGTCAGTCCCTCTGTGAGAACACTGTTTATACACTCCAGCTCCCCTGGAGATGATTGGCCTGCAGGCTCTTGCCTGCAGGCATCTCATAAATCGGGGCTGAACTGCCTTTACCAATTAATCAGATCTAACTGGCAGCAAGCACTTCAGGCTGGAAATACCTCCCTAAAATTTCTACCTCAATCATTTTGAGAATGTTTAAGTTATGCTTGTAGAATGTTCAAGTTACGCTTGTATCTTTGCAAGATGTGTATCATTTGACATAAAAATAGTGTTAGTGGCAAGTTCCAGACAAGTATAGAGAGCTGAGATTTCAAATAGAGATTTGACTGATGCACTCTAGATAGAGTAAACAATACTGTCAGGAAAGCATTAAATATGCTGTATTAAATATGTTGGTGATCAACATGTACAGCATTTAATCTTCTTGACCTAGATCTCAACATACTGCTAGAAGTGTTGAAAGAGCTGCAGAAAACACAATTTAGCATTGCTGTTATGCCTTAGCAGAAGTAAAGAGGATGGACTGCACATGGAAGCAAACTGTTTTTGAATGAGAGAGATCTAGTGCTTTTTTTGTAAGCAATGTGAGGAGGGGTGCTGGACTTGCCTCTGCTGGTACTGGGTACACTGTTCTGCTAAAAGCTCTCCTGTGCTCAGGGAATATAACCAAGCACTAAATACCTGCAATGTTTCACTTAATTACAGTGTTAAATCTAAAAGTGCACCATACACCTAAATTGATGTAATCTGCTTGAAAACAAGAACACAGGGGAAGGGATACCAGTGGCACAAGTGTCCTGTACTCAGATACCTCTTGAGTAATACTTCTTTTCTCACACATTTCTATCACTAAGCATTTCACCAGCTCCTATTGCTGTGCTGACTGCTTTTCCTGCCAGATACTCTTAATTGTTTGGGAGGTTTTTTTAGCCTTTAAAACCATTTGTAAGTGTTTAGCTTGTCACACATATCCTTGGCTGTGGTGCTTCTGTTGTGCTGAGCTGTGTTGAGGAAATGTTCAGGTGGGTAATTACAGTGTCTTGTTGTTTCTGTGGCAGCGGTGAAACTGGACGCCGTTGATATTCGGTCCTACATTGCTCGATCCCTGCTTGATGGCTTTGAAGGCCCAGTGGGATACAGCCTAAAATTTGGGTTGCATCATGTGAACTTTGAAGATAGCAACAGACCAAGGACTCCCAAGGCATCTGCTTACTTCTATTCCAGTGTTATTGAAAAAAATGGTTTTCCATCCCAAGCCTTGGGCAGATCTTCTGTGCCAGTGGTGTTTGACCAACCTGTGCCATCAAAGCTGCCTAATTTACCAGCATCAGAAGTTCCCTCCAAGGCAAAGGTTGTCTGGCAGAAGTTTTCATCCCAGACTGTCTTTGAAAGAGACATGTATTTCTATGGGACATTCCCAGAGGATTTTACATGGGGTGTGTCTTCTTCTGCCTACCAGATAGAGGGAGGTTGGGATGCTGATGGCAAAGGACCCAGCATTTGGGATAACTTCACCCATGTCCCAGGGAATATAAACAATGATGATACTGGAGATATAGCTTGTGATAGCTACAACAGGGTGGAGGAAGATATTTACCTGCTGAGAGCCCTAGGGGTAAAGAATTACCGTTTTTCCCTGTCCTGGCCTCGAATTTTCCCCACTGGAAGGAACAACTCAATCAACAGCCATGGAGTCGACTACTACAACCGTCTCATTGACGGACTGGTTGCAAACAACATCACTCCAATTGTCACGCTCTACCACTGGGACCTGCCACAAGCTCTCCAGGACATCGGTGGCTGGGAGAGCAATGAGCTGATTGACCTGTTTGACAGCTTTGCAGACTTCTGTTTCCAGACCTTTGGGGACAGGGTGAAGTTCTGGATTACGTTCAATGAACCCAACATCATTGCCTGGCTGGGCTACGGCCTCGGGACATTCCCACCCAATGTCAAGGACCCTGGCAGTGCTCCCTACAGGGTTGCCCACATCTTACTGAAAGCTCATGCCAGGGCCTACCACACCTATGATGACAAATACAGAGCGAGTCAGGCAGGGGTCATTGCCCTGTGCCCCTTCATTAGCTGGGCTGAGCCAAAGACACCAAGCGACCCCAGGGACATTGAAGCTGCTGACAGGTACCTGCAGTTTTTGGTGGGTTGGTTCACACACCCGGTTTTCAAAAACGGGGACTACCCTGACGCCATGAAGTGGAAAGTTGGGAACAGGAGTGAGCTCCAGAACCTGCCATCGTCGCGCCTGCCGGTTTTCACAGAGGAGGAGCGTGAATACATCCGGGGCACAGCAGATGTCTTCTGCTTCAACACATACTCCTCCAAAATTGTAACCCATTCAACAACACGTCTGAAGCCCTTCTCTTATGAGTATGACCAGGAGGTTTCAAAAAGCGTCGACATCTCCTGGCCTTCCTCAGCTCTTACTGACCATCGGCCTGTGGCCTGGGGTCTGAGGAGGCTACTGAACTGGATCAAAGAGGAATATGGAAACCCTCCGATATATATCATTGAGAATGGCGTGGGGAGAAAGACCAAATCGGATGTTGATGACAATGCCAGGATATTTTACTACAAAACATACATTGATGAAGCTTTAAAAGGTACCACAGTTTGTTCTGTTGGTGTTGTGTGTCTCCTCTCTGGATTTCTGGTTACTTTACTCCTCTGAAGAGTACTTTTTAAAAGTGATAGATATCAGTCTTTAAATAGTCTGAACACAATATAAACATAGTGTTTGTTTTTATTATCTCCTTTGCATGGCTGTGCTTTGTTTCCTCCAACTATGAAGATTCTCTTAATGATCTTAGTTGACCAGTGCCACCTGTATGAAACTAGGAGCCTGTATGTGCTTGAATGAGAATTCCGTAGGGTTCATTTAATGTGTGACTATGCCACTGATGCTCCTCCATTTCTTTTCTGGTCTTTCAGCTTACAAGGTAGATGGTGTAAATCTGAAAGGATACAACGCTTGGTCTCTGATGGATAACTTTGAATGGGTGGATGGTTACGATCCAAGATTTGGATTGCACCAGATTGATTTTGACAACCCCAACAGGCCGAGAACGCCAAAGCGCTCTGCTGTGTACTATGCAGAAATCATCCGCAATAACGGCATCCCACTGCCCAAGGAAGAGGAATTTTTGTATGGAGAGTTTCCAGAGAACTTCTCTTGGAGTGTAGCAACTGCAGCTTACCAGGTCAGGAAACTGAGATGGAATCCTGAAGTATCTGTGGAGAGTTAATTCGTTGTGTGGCTCCACAAAGAATAACAGGCTGAATTCTTTTCTAGGCCAAGACCTAAATTTGGGTTTGCTAACAATTCCTCCCCCATTTTCAATTACAGATTGAGGGAGGATGGAGAGCAGATGGGAAAGGACTTAGCATTTGGGACAAATATGCCCACACTCCCTTGAGAATCGGCAACGATGCAACTGGAGATGTAGCTTGTGACAGCTACCACAAGATTGAGGAGGATGTGGAAATGCTGAAAAGCCTCAAGGTGTCTCACTACCGTTTTTCAATCTCCTGGTCCCGTGTCCTCCCAGATGGGACCACCAGATACATCAATGAAGCGGGACTGAACTACTATGAAAGGCTGATCGATGCCCTTCTGGCAGCCAACATTATGCCTCAGGTAACTAAACCCAGTAATTTTCAGGTAACTGAAAAATAGTAAACCCCAAATCTGATGCTCAGAGCAGCATGTGTGTTTCCATCCATACCCTCCTTCACACAGAAATTATTTTTCATGGTTTTTCATTTCATTTTGCAAAGAAACATGGGGTATTTCATAAGCAAATGAACTTGGAATGTAGGGATATGTTGAAATTACTGCCCGGAAAGACTACAGTAAACTTACTGTTGGCTGTTTCCAATTGCCTTCTCATCCCTCATGTGCTTGGAAATAGATTCCACAGGAACCTGTGCAGGGATCTTTCCAGACACTGAGGTGAGACTGACTGACGTAGTTTCCAGGATCTTCCTTCTTGCCTTTCTTAGAGATGGATGTAACTTTTTTCTTTTCCTGGGAGTCAGGGAGTTGTTTGTCACATACAATGGACGGTGACCTCACCTCTGCATCAATCAGCTCTTTCAGCACTGTTGAGTGACTATGAGCTGTCCTCATACCCCTGTACTGACCCAGACAGGTGTTCTAGTGGATTGTATTGCACCTGAGAGTCAGTGCAGGTGCAGCAGTTCTTCACTGACGAGTTCTTGCTGTCACAAGGTGGTTTTTGGTAAAAGCTTCCATCTTCACCATTAGGCAGTCCCTAAAGAAACTAGCAAAAAGGTACTTTATTGAGTGCATGAGTGATCACTACAACATCAAACTATGTTAGGAACAGGTAACTGCAGATCAAAGCACAGTTTATTTGTGTTCATAAATGAATCTGAGTTACTGTAAGAGTGACTGGTTGAGTCCTTTGTCCTGCTGTCTTTCCCCACAGGTAACTCTCTATCACTGGGACCTCCCACAGGCACTGCAGGACGTCGGTGGGTGGGAGAATGATACTATAGTTCAGAGGTTTAAGGAATATGCTGAGGTCCTTTTCCAGAGGCTGGGGGATAAAGTGAAATTTTGGATAACCCTCAATGAACCCTACAACACTGCATATCTTGGCTACGGCGTTGGCACAGCTGCTCCAGGTAAGACTGCTGGGCATAACCTCAGAGCCTTCACAGCACTGTCAGCACAACTTGTTTTTTGCTGCAGCAGAGAAGTTGCTTGGGGCTTGCAAAGGCAGAACAAGGAAGAAGATGGTGTGGTGTGGATAGACTGGATTGCTGTGGTCCTTCTTTCTCTCTGCCTATCACCTCCAAGACCCATCCTCCTTCTTCCACTCCTCTAATCCACCCCTCCTCTGCAGCCTCTGGATTACACTTGTTGCCTAGAGCAGACTTCATTTCCAGACCACCTCCATGGACTGTGGAGAAGAGTTAGGGCTGGAGGAGGACCCAGCTCAGCAGCAGGGTAGAACCAAGAGAAGAGGGGACGTGAGCTGGCCTGAACACACAGCTTTCTGCTCTCCATAGTGGCGGCAGCAGCCTGTTGGCAGGGCTGGCAGCCCCTGTCCCACTCCAGAGGGGAGGAGGGGGCAACGCAGGGCCCTCCTTGCACGGCCTTCCCATGGCAGCTGCTCCTTCAGCTGCCTGTGCCAAGCACTGATCCCAGCCCAGGGCTGGGCTCGGGGCATCAGGTGTTGCACATTCATTCCTTCACCAGGAGCAGTTCTGGGTGCCCTGGGGTTCTGTTAGCCTGGGAAGCAGCCATGAGGGGGCTGGGAAGTGCTGTCCACTGCCTGTGCTGTCACTGTCCCTGTCCCTGTCCCTGCAGGCGTCTCCATTCGGCCGGGGCGCGCTCCCTACGTGGTGGGACACAACCTGATCAAGGCGCACGCGGAGGTCTGGCACCTCTACAACGAGACCTACCGGGCCAAGCAGGGAGGGCTCATCTCCATCACCATCAACTCTGACTGGGCAGAACCACGCAACCCTCACAACCAGGAGGACATCGAAGCTGCCAGACGGTTCATGCAGGTACAGAGACCCCTGGTCACAGCTCTCCCTGCTGCTCCTGGTCACACACCCTCTCCGGGTGCTGGACGTGCCCATGAGTCAGCATCTCATTGAAATAAAAGAATGAGGCAAAGGCATCACTGCAAGGAAGTGTATCCCCCTCTTATGGGGGCTGATCAAGAATGCAACAGAAATGAAACAAAATACACAGTGACAAAAGCTTATTAAATTTACTGCTGTTATAAATGGGCATCCCTGTGCATCTCCATGTGCCTGTTTGTTATAAATTCAGGTATTGCCTACAAAGCAGCACATGACAGAGGAATGGCTAAATCCCATGTTTTGATATTTATGATTTATCCTCCCTTATTTCCTGGTTTAGTTTTTTCTAGGTTGGTTTGCTCATCCCATTTTCAAAAATGGTGATTATAATGAAGTGATGAAAAAAAGGATTCGGGAACGAAGTCTGGCTCAGGGCCTGAGCAAATCCAGGTAAGAGCTCAGGCACACACCTGCTTTCGTTTCACTGGCTGTGCTGAAACCTGCTTTTCTTATAGAAATGATACATTTCAATGATTCTATTCCAGTGTTACCATGGATACAATACAAAAACTTATTGTATCCTCACAGAAAAATTCTAGTGTACATTTTCATAGAATCACAGAATGGTTTGTGTTGGAAGGGACCTTAAAAATCACTTAGTTCCAATCTAGGCAGGGGGGCTTTGCCTATTCCTTGTCTTTACCTCTCTTGCAAACTAATTTTACTAATATAGTGTATCTTTGGGGTAATAAATTGTCAGCTCAGTGACACAGTAAATGCCCTGCATTAGACACAGGACTTTGCCTAATGCCTGTGGCAAGTTTATTTAACTTTTCTTAAAACTATGTACTGAACTCATTGGTCCCTCTCAATTACACTTCTTACTTTCCATTCCCAGTTTCTCTCTTTGTGCTTGTGGTGCTGGTACCAGGGATCCCAGCGTTACCCATGGAATGTGTGCAAAGTGTATTCTCTGTTTTCTCTTGCAGACTTCCAGAATTTACTGAGAGCGAAAAACAAAGAATTAAAGGCACATATGACTACTTTGGTCTAAATCATTATACCACAGTTTTAACATACAACATAAACTATCCCAAGGGTGTTATGTCATATGACTCTGATAGGTAAGAGATGAAGGTAAATTATTGATCAAGTAAAATCTGCACACCTGGAGCCTGGGTCAACTGACAAGTATAAATGTATAGCAAATAAATCTCTGAGACAGGTGTTTTAAGCTGTTATAACCAATACCAGGGAAAATATAACCAACCAGTACCTATGGTGCTGTTATTTTGACAAAAGTCCAGCAATAGCCCTTTTTTTTTCAGACATGAGATGATAAACAATATTTATCATATTTCCTGCCTCCAGTCTGCAGTTTGAACTGTGTTATCCTGGTTTATGGATATTGATCCATTTGCTGTTTAACAGATTTAGGTCACTCACTGCACTGGATAAATGTAAGTTCAAAGCCTAAATAGCTCAATTACTTCATGGTTAAGTATGCATAAATCAAGATTTTTAATTTAGATACTAATTTCATTCCCCAGCTTCAAAAAGTAAACAATAGGATTTTACTAGTGTTTCTAATGAGAATTCAGGTAATGGTGGAACCACACCGAGGTGAAATTGTCTCCTTTCCAAAATGTTTCCACAGGGAATAGATGAAATTGCTATACTTTGCTGCTACATCCTGGCCCCTTAATGTTTAGCCTTGTAGGACAGTGGGTTCAGCCTTGCATTCCTGCATGTAGGTGTAAAGGGCAATTTTGCATTATGCAAATTGCATGATGCCTTGAAAAGCAGAAATGGCGTTGTAGTATCCAAAGGTTTGGAAGCGACATCACATCCTCAGCCACAGCTGATTTACACAGAGTATGACTGTAAAGCAAAGCATGAGCAGTGGTTTTTAGGCTTGTGGGCACCAGCAGCACCTCAGCCCTGGGCACGGAGGTGCCTGGCACGTGGGACTGGCCCTGAGCAGTGTCCTCCTCCACAGGGGCGTAGCCACAGTGACCGACCGCAGCTGGCTGAACTCTGGTTCCGTCTGGCTGAAGGTGACACCCTTTGGATTCAGGAAGATCCTGAGGTGGATAAAGGAAGAGTACAACAACCCTCCCATTTATGTGACCGAAAATGGGGTCTCGGAAAGGGGAGCCTTTGAATTCAATGACACTTGGAGAATGCATTACTATCGGACCTACATTAATGAGGCACTGAAAGGTAAGAGTGATTATTGACGTCTGGTCATCCAAAGCTCTAGAGAGCAGCAGTGGCTTTGCCACAAGACTGATGTGTATAAAGCAAGTTTTGAAGAGCTGAAAGGCCACTGCCATCACACTTGCAAGTTACATAGTCACATAGACTTACTGAATCCACTACCAAGAGCCTTTGGGTTTACCCAAAAACTGCCCATGGATAGTCACAACTGTGCCAGGAAAGGTGATCTAAAGGAAGAACAAACCCTGGATTTAGTGGGGTAACCTCCAGGTTTCTTGATTTGCTGCACCTGGTGAGACAAGGTACTACTACCTGATAAACTCCTATTTTGGCTTCTAGTCTGACCTACTGCTGTGTCTAAAAACTGCATCTTTTTTAAAAACAGTAAAAACCCAACCCCCAAACTGGTTTCAGTTACAGCAGTGGTCAAACAACTTCAGGAAAGGGCCTTTTCAGTTTGCTTTTCTGACATACTGGGAACTGCCAGCCAGGTGTTCAGGAAGTGCTCATTTACTGCCTTGTAGCAGCAAGGCCCCACAAACATTTGTTTAAGCAATGGTTGCATTTTGATGGGTTTTCTTCTCTATTCCTAAATCTTTGTTTCTTGGACAAAAGCTTTGATTTTTGGAGCAGAGAAAAGCAGTGTCCAGTCCTGGGCACTGAGTGAACTACCCTGGCTGCTTGTTAGCTGTAACTTGGCAGCTGCGCTACCTCAAAGCAGCTGAGCTAAATCAACACAGGAAAGAGGTGGGAATGGGGAGAACAAAACCAATGAGGCCAAAGTGGCAATAACCTCACTGTGTGCCAAGTGTGGATGTGCTGGAGCACCTTCCTGCCCTGGCTGGCCGAGGGGTGACCACTGACCTGTTCTCTCTGCTCCTGACTGCAGCCGTTGAACTTGACGGTGTCGACTTACGGGGCTACACTGCGTGGACACTGATGGACAACTTCGAGTGGGCAGTGGGTTATCAGGAAAAGTTTGGGCTCTACCACGTGAATTTCTCAGACCCTGCCTTGCCACGGCGCCCCAAGGCCTCGGCCAAGTATTACTCACAGATCATCAACTGCAATGGGTTTCCAGACCCGGCAACAGGCCCACACCCCTGTCTGGAACAGGAGCCAGAAGGTAAGTGACGCAGCAGAAATGATGCTTGTGTGTTTGCATCTGATCCTAATCCCAAAAGAGCTCCATAATCTAAGGTCTTTAGAGACACCACCATTTTCTGCAATATTCTTTTTAAGGACTCCAGTCAATGTCACATCTAACAGACTCACAACTAAGTCTTGTGCAAGAGCACCTCAACACACGCCTGTCTCCAAAATGTAGCAAAAGTTATTCCATTAGACTTTTCTCTAACAGAACTGCCCAAGATGTTTTCCAAACCACACACATTCAATACTCCCACAAAATTGTTTAGAAAAAATTTTGAATACTTTGTACAAATCCCTGTTTTGGGTAAGGCCTTGGAAATACCAATTCTTTTGTGATTTGTGTCTTCTCAACTGGAGCAGTACAATGAACAGCAGTGTTAGTGTGGGGGGCTGGGAATGAGAATACTCACCTGTACTATCAGGAATTGCACTATCAGCCTCAGCTGTGCCTCTACTCTGAGCTGAAATTGTGCCCTGATTCCCCAGAATTACGGCCCCTGCCAGAAGCCTGGACAGCACTGTTGAAAGCCTTGTGGAGGCAGGAAGCAGCAGTGCACACCTGCATGGAACAGTTCCCCCAGGCTCTGTACTAACGCTTTCTCACTGTTTTCCCGTTCAGTGACACCAACAGAGCCCACTCCAGGAGCAGCTGACAGCGTGCGCTTTTTGGGACTGCATCTGACATCCCAAAGTGCAGAAATAGCACTCTATGTGCTTCTTGCTCTTTCTGCAGTTGGAGCGTTGGTATTGGCTCTTTTTGCATACAGTTATGGAAAATCATCCAAAAGATCCCATAAACAATCACACATGGAACTTAGTAGTAAACTGTAACATTTCCACTTGATAAAATGTTTGTTTGGTTTGTTTTTCTTAAAAAAAAATCTATACGATCAGGAAAAGAAACGAGCTTTTGCACTATTGCAGCTTTCTGTCTTGCCTCAGAGATGGCTCCCCAGCATGTTGTTGTTTGCTTTCCAAGTTAAAAAGGGGGAGGAAAATTATTTTCCTGTGTTAACTGTTTCTTCCATCCATGGGCCTTATTAATTTGATTTCTTAAAGACCAAAGTAAAATTGCTTGCTCCTATCTACATATAAGGATGCTCAACTTCAGCTGGCATCTGTCCTTGGTTTACCATCATCATCAACAGTTCTAAAGGAGCCCCTGGAAGTTCTCCTGCTTCTTAGACTTTTAAGACAAGTTAGTGTCTCTCCTGGTGAAAACTGTTCTACTGCAGCTACTGTACAGATTGGATTTTCACCCCCCTCTTCCTTTACTTCATGTACAAGAAAGTCATTTAAACTGGAACAAAATGTTTGTCAGCTGTATTTTAAATTTCAGTGCATGACGCTGCTTGCTTCCTTGTGACACCAGAATATCAGAGGAACTTCACAAGACATTTATGTTTTCTGGAAAATAGTTTATTGAGTGCTTAGGGAATTAAAAACTACAAGGTTTTGCTTGCAGTTGCAGAAGCAAGAAAAAAGTTAAACATAAATTAGTTACCTGATTTGCTAATTATAGTGCTTCTGAAACCCTCATTTTAATCAGTCATTGTCTACCATGACCTTTATATTAATATATCTGGCCCTTAAATTCATAAAGCAGAATATTTATAGATTAAAAAGTGCCTTTCTATGGCAGAGGGCAATATTTACGAAAGCTGATGGAGATTTTCAGTCTTTTTACTAGGTTTCACCTACACCCACTTGATTTTTCTGACATAGGTGACTTTATTCCATAATCCACTGCAGGATAAGAATTAAGTAATTCAGTCAGTGTAAAATAAGCCCCACTTGTCCAGAAGCTTTAGTTGACTTAGATCAAATAAGAGAAGAAAAAGAAAAAGCAGCCAAATAGTAACTGCAGTTACTCAAAACTACATTTGTTGTGTAGAATTTCCATTCCAAGTATTGTTTTCATCTTCTCCATCATCTTGCGTCCTCAGTCTATATATTTTGCCTTCTTTTTTGAAGTCTTCCCCCCGCTTTTCCACTACTCGTTTCCTGACTGCTTGCCTAGGGCACAAAGAACAGTGAGGTTTGGCAGTTTCCTCAGTAATAATTACACAAGAGAAGCAGCAAATGCAATAAACACAAATCACGCATCCTTCCTTCTCTTATCCTCAATAATAGTTTTCTTCAGCCTTTTGTTTCCTTGGGAAGCAATACCCGGGTGAAAATTTGTCACTTAGCAGTCAGACAGAGTGGCAGACTCATATTCCCTGTCATTGAAGCAGTATGTGGCTGCTTCACCAGAAACAGCCGAGCAGCTCTCCTGGTACATGGGAGATCTCGTTCTTTAGGCAATACGAAACCTGCCAAAACCAGACTTCATCTGCTTGTGTTTCTTGTACAACCACACTGTAACAGTTTGATATCTCATTTTCAACATTTTTATCTTCCCAACAGCTGAAGTGGAGCTCACTTTTGTAGTTACACTAAATTCCCTATTCATAAATGACTGCAAGACAATGCTTTTCCTACTGTGTAATTGCAAGTTCAGTTCCCCACTACAAGATTAGAGCAATTGCAGCAAGTAGCTTGAGAAATATCTGCCTTAAACAGTTTGCCTTACCTGCTTTGCTCCATGCTGCCCGACGCTGAGGGAGCTGAGTGGTCTTGCTGATGAGCTGATCTCACAGAGGGCTGTGAGGGGGGTGGGCTCGTAAACAGAAAGTTGCTAATGAATCTCCAAACCGCTAAAAGGGGGTAAAGGATTGTGCCCAAGAACTTCCACAGATCACTGCCTGAAGCCTGAACAACAGAAGTAGCAGGTCTTCCCGCCTGCCATGAACACACAAAGCAAACTTGTCAGGTACTAAAGTCGTGTTCTTGTAGACAGTATTTCACACATCATTTTGAAGTAGCTCAGCAGACACAAAGGAACAACTTTGGTTACACATTAGACAAGTATCACCATTTATCGGCTCCAGAAAAACTTCAGAAAGTCAGTCTTGACAAAAACTAAAGTAATTTTGCAATCTGTTTAGACAAAATTCCCAAATTCAAGCCAAATACTATAATGGCTGACTAACAGCAAGGGACCAGCCTACTCTGAGCTGAAATTGTGTGTACTACTGTACTGTACTGTACATTTGCAAGACAATGAAAAACCAAACACACCAAAACCCAACACCTACCGGCAGCAACACTACTGAAGCACTGGGTGCTAACTCCAGTTCCAGTAACTTCTTTGCATAATCTTCTTTGGTAAACTCCCTCCTGGGAAACATTGTCGCCAACGAAAAATTGCCATAAGTGTTACCAACCGTCTGTCAAACACATAAAGAAAACATTTCATTTATAACTGTTCATTTTCAAACTACTGCAGATTTGCCAGCTGAGTATACCTTAACAAGAGTTCTATATCAAACTATCAATCACCCTCAGAGTAGGATATGAAAAATCCTTCATTTCTCTCTGTCTCTTACTAATGATATACACTGCAGCAACACAAAGGCAGTTGGTGGCACTGGAGAAGGCTGCTACCAACACTCCCTTCAAATACACCAGGAAAGGAGTTGATGACGACTCCACCACAATCAACAACTACTTGATGCTCACCAAGTCACAATCCGCACATAACTGAGAAACAAAATGCCCTTTTACCTGTGCAGCAAACTGCCTGGCTTCTTCTAGCCGTGCTTCAGAAGGGAACTGGTTAGTGAAGGAAGATCCATCGGGGAGGCGGAACTGAATCCTGGCTATTGCACTGCAGGACAAGTATTGGGGTCAGTCAGGACATGAACACTTACAGACAAAGGCTCCTGGGCCTTTAGCTTGGTACTACTGAAACATGGGAGAGAGGGACAGTCATCCTGCTTCAGGGCAGTGCAGATGGGTTGTAAGACTGAATTCACAGTGGATAACCACCTGCTAGTCTCTCACAATGCATCTCTTCCATAACTCCATATAAGGTCTCCATCATTCTTGAACCAGCAGTGCTGGGCAAAGCAGGAGACAGC
The DNA here is from genome assembly GCA_013399875.1 of Gymnorhina tibicen. NCBI lineage: Eukaryota > Metazoa > Chordata > Aves > Passeriformes > Artamidae > Gymnorhina > Gymnorhina tibicen. The sequence goes on along the minus strand of VXAZ01005100.1, from coordinate 2,946,601 downwards.
TCTGACACGTGCAGCTGATGGCCCCAACCCAGCCTTGCTGAATCCAAGCCATCCACACGCACAGACTGTACACTGGATCAGCACCACGCTCCCCACCAGTGCTGGCATTATCGAGTCATTCTACCCAGGCATTCTCTCTCACATTCTCACCTTAACTAGTCCCCCACCAAGCTCCATTATACTGATATTTAAATCAAAGTTCAGACACAAAAAGCTCTTATCTAACTAAAAGAACACACAAGAAAAGGTGGTTAGTGTTTCATGATTAGGAATGTCAAAAGGATGAAAGCTATCAAAGAACATAATGTTCATGTAAATAGCTACTTTTAATGTCGCTATTTAAACAGTTCAACACAGCAACATGTTGTCAAGAGATCAGGAGATATATTAACTCTCTTAAAAATGTTTCTCTCTCCCCCCCAAAATACACACTTGTGTCTCTACTGCAACTCACCTTCTCTCCCTTTGAGCTGCCTCTTTTCTGGCCTCTATTTCAGCCTGTTTAGCCTGAAGAGCTGCAGCTTTTGCAGCTTCTGCTTCTTCCTTCGATTTTGCAAAGCGAGCTGCCCTCTCAGCACGATCCTGTGGAAGGATCAAAGGGAAACCTTAACTGTTAACATAGCTTGTTGCTTAACAGTCCTTAAAACAGACAGCTATGATCTATACTCCAGAACCAACTGCACAGATACAAGCAGACCATATGGAGAAAAGACAGTAGAGCTGCAAAGAATTATTCACTGCCAAACTGCACAATCTTGTGTCATTAGCCAAGATGACTTCTCACTGAGTCACTTCCCACAACCAGTTGTTAATAGATGATCTTCCCATGCAAGCTTAACACTGCAGGGAAGATAAAGGCAAAAATCTTACAAGCTACATGACTGCAATTCTAAGTGTTCTACACCAAAACCTAAAAATGAGGAAGAATTTCAGTTGTTATCAACTGTTTACATCCATATATGGGCACACATATATACAGACTTAGAAAATAATCCTCCTCACCATTTTGAGAGCATTGTTCTTGTGTATGTTCTAACAATTAAATACTCCCTGTGCTTCTCTTTTAGTACCATGCCTAAACTGCAATTATTTTTATGTCTATATGATAATTCCCCACTAGGCTCAAGTGATATGACAGAAATGTTTGTTCAGATAGAAACGAATTGTGAAGATGAAAGCAGAAGTTTCATTTTATACACAGGAAATGCTACATAAACCCCAAACACTGAAATTGTTACTATACAAGGCCATTCCAAATGGAAAAATGAACATTCTTCCAAATCTTTGTCAAATGAGAAAATTTATCATTTTAGTACACTGAGAGAGAGAGAAGCAGCAAACTGTCTTCCAAAATGCAAAATTTACCATTGCAATCTGTTGCCTTATGCGCTCTCTAGCAGCCTTCTCTTCTGCCTTTTCTCTGTTCCTTTCCTCCAACATACGTTTGGTCAATTCTTCTTCCTGTCGTCTTTTGTACTCCAACATTTCTTTACCAGTTTTCCTTCTTTCAATTTCCTTCTTAATTTCTTTCTGAATAGAGATATAAAAATTGGACCACAAGATTGTCTTGGACAAGAGAAAAGACTGATGTGTATTTGGTTTAAGAAGAAATGAAACATTTATTCAAATAAGGGTATAAAAAAAAACCCTGCAAGGGGTTTTACATTTTCGTGTTACCTGTTCTTCTTCTTTCCTTTTCTCTTCTCGTCTTTCTTCAAGCTTTTTTGTTAACCTAAATTTAAGAATGAAGTGAGAAGTGTTATAATTGCAGTATTTTCAAATGTTACTGAAGCATTTGCAAACCCAGGAGAACACACGAAAATGAGCTCTAGCACAGTGCTAATACCTCCTGTACCAGCAGTGATTCATTCACATGCGGGTGCACCATCCATGCAAAGGGCAGTGGTGATTTCACCACCTCCTTTCCCACTTTTAGAGTGGTTCTAATGTGTTCCTTTTGTCCTTTTTCCACCCAGTAAATGAAGAATCCTACATATTCTTACTGCTGAACCAAGTTATGAAGACATACAATAATGTATGATCTGTGCCAACAGAAACACTAAATCTCAATCTCTTCTTAGCTATTTAAGCCACCTGGTTTCTCCTGCACATCTCTTCCTAAAACGGAACACAAGTAATATATAGCCCTGACACAGATGCACATGCATCTGTCTCAGCTATCCCAAAATATACCTCAGAATAAGGACTGACTTCAAAGAACAAAGTAAATTTGTCAATACAGACTGACAATAAAATCACAACATATCTGAAGTCCAGGGAAAGGGCAGGCATGACCCAACATGGAAAGTCAGATAATCAGAAAAATGTTTGTATGGCAGCTGTTTTCTTAAAAAGAAAGTGGTAATTACCACAGAGCTTGGTCTCTTTTTCCCCTTGCAAAAAATGCTGTAGATAAAATTTTGTATGTAAGTTTAATGCGTTTTTTAAAAAGGAACATTGATAATTATATTAAAATATTGACTGCATTGTCTTATCAGTGGTAAGTAAAAATTATCCCTCTTGTCCAATAACTTTGGAAGAAAACTGAAATTAAGCATGAAAAGGCTTTAAAATATATTTTAGCAGTATAAATATTCCTATTTGCTAAATACGTGTTATGGTTTTAGGGTATTTCAAATAGTATCAGTCTTACTAAAAACAAGTTTATAAACAATATCCTGTATTTAAGAACAATGAATGCAAGGAATGAATCATGTTTTGAACCCGGTGTTTCTGATCACTGTACTTCAAAAAACTCAACTCATTACTGTTCACTGATCAAAGCATGAGTCTCAGAATGGGATTCCTCTGACGTTCCCAATATCCCTAAACTACAAACAGTTACCAAATCAATCAGAAAAGAAGAAATAAGATGATCTCTATAAAAAACCTATGTTGGCATTTTATTACACTAATTTCCAGCGCTTTCAATTCAATGTTTGAATTCATTCAAGAACTTGCAGCAAACATATCATCTCTATTGAAGTTATACCAAAGGTGAACATTAATGGTTTTCCAGATGACTTATTTCTTTCAAAGTACATGAAAAATGAGATTAATTAAAAACCTGGTTTGGTATCAGCCCTAGTATTGTCACAAACATCTAACAAAAAATAAGACCACATAAATGCCGGATGTCAACAGATTAAGCAGCAAAATCCTGTAATTAAATGTGTTTGTTAAAAAACCCCAAACCCAACGAAACTGCCTCCTGAGAAACAAATACAACACATTAAGAAGTCTGCAAAAGAAGACTTGCCTTTCTACTTTGAGTGTAAGATCATTCACAGGCTGAGCATCATTCACTTGCTCATCTGCAGAATTAGTTGCTTCCTGGCTTGCTTGACCTGAAGTTGCTTCGTCTTCAAGGGATTTACAAGAAAGCAATGCATAAGAAAAAAAGAAAAAGTGTATTTCTTGTCATAAGAATTATTAGGCTCATTGTTAGCCACGATTTGCAGCAACTGGGATATCTCAAGGAGATATGAGGTTCTGCTACTTAAGACTCCCCCTCTCAACAATTTGGTTTCAGGTTACTAACCCAAAAAATCTTTTTAATTGAATCCTTTTTCAGGAAAGCATACACAATTTTTATTGAGCTATAAACCAAGGATTCCTGACTTATTAAAACTAAGCAGAACAACAAGTTATCCTTCCCTCTAGACTTGCACAAAGCATTCTGGAATACCCAAGTTTTTCCTCAATGAGTCTGCTCAATATATTGCCTTTTATGTACCATCATGTAACAACTTAAGAAAAACCATTTCCAAAGCAAATGAGGTGGCATTTGTGTCAAAACACTAACCATTACCAGCAGAAGATGTTACTGTCTCAGGCATAACAGACTCAGGAGAGTCACAAACCCCTGCTGCTCTGGATCCTGCACTTTCTGGAGCACCATCAGACTGAGAGGAGGGACAGGGAGCAGATGACTGACTGCCATTTTCCAAAGGCCGCCCTTTCCCTGTGTGCATCTAAGAAATTGGGAAAAGAAAGAATGGAGCCTATGAAAGTTCAAATCTTTTCCACAGGTTCAAACATCAAGACTGAATTATTATTGAGGAATCAGCTCTGTTGAAAATATAAAACTAGAATTACTACATGTTGAGTATGGTGCAATCACGCATTTCATATTTTTTCTAATTTTAGTCTTGCACTTGAAATCAGTGATAAAGCTATCTACACTTATTCTATATTCTATAGCATGATTTTACAAATCTACATTACAGAACAATATTCTGAAACCACGTATGAGCTGAAGAGTAATCCCCTTAAAGGTGAGTTGTCACATTTTGTCATTCCAGTTTAGAGTTCTTGACACATTTCTTCAATACTGTGGGTTTACAGAGATGATCTAAACCAAACAAAAATTAATGTAGCACTTGTTCATAGTGCTTCCAACCTGTGTAATGAATTCAAGGGTGCAGATTTTATTGTTGGAAGGACAGAACCAGTAACTCACACTTCCCAAAGGCACAAGCTAAGGGCCAGGGCCATCACTGTCCTGAGCACACCCAAGTCCATCTGGAAGATCCAGCCTGTCAGCAAGCATTACCTGTTTGACTTTATGGATTCTGGTAACCAGCTCTTCCACAGAAACGCTGCCAGCAATAACTTCCAAAGGGATTCCATTGTCTCCTATAAAAAAACTGGATGGGACGCACACTACAGGATCTGCACAGCGACAGGTAAGGGCAATGACTGACAGAAGTTGATAGAGCAACTTTACAGGGCAAAGCAGACATCCTTCCTACAGGAGGTTCCAGCCCAATACTCTTATCTCCAACTGGTCACCAGTAGCCAGGGCCAAGAGAGGAGGAAAAAAAAAAGATGCTGGCAAATGTTACATGCAACTGGTTAAGTATTTCTTCTTTTCTTTGTACCGGTTTCAGCCAAAATATTTTTCCTCAACTCTTCTGGCAACTGATTATGCTTTGATTTGAGAAGGATTTTGTTTTAGTGTCAGACAACACCTTAAGTAGACAGTAATGAAATCTCCACAGCATGAAGGAAATCCAAGTTAAGGTACAGAATTCCCAGCATCACACAGAATTAATGAACTGTAAGCAGTGACCTCCTTAAGGCAGGCAGGGGTTTACCTGACTTCACACCTGTGTACGTGACAGAACCCAGGCCACTGCTTGTTCCTCCTCCTCCTCTGTACCTCCGAGCCCCAGCTCATAATTTAAAGCATTTTTTGTTTGTTTTCTAATGCTGATTAGTAGGAGCAACAGGTTATTTTGATTACATAAAACTTTAGATAATTTTCTATTTAGAGAATTACATAGGATTAACACAAAAAACCCCAATTTGTTCGCTTTCTCTAATAACTGACAGCAAGTTGAATACACAGATGGTATCTATTAACTACACAGTTCATTGCATAGTTTTGTGCCAAAATAAGTATTTTCAATAACATTGCTTGTACGTATTTGTCTTAAGAATGGTATTAACTTGTAAAGAGCAATTATCTGTAATCATAATGTAGCATCTAAACGGATCTCAAAGGATACAAATTTGAGAAAACTGCAGGCATGCTTCACTGTTTAAAAGAAAAGATTCATTTAGGAGGAGCAATCATTTTGCAACAACTTCAGATTAAGTCTTTCATCATAAAAATAACTGTCCTACAAAACTATTTAAATACTTGAGAGAACACTAAAAGCATATTTGCATTGCATCTTATCATTAACATTCTGCAAAAGTGTTGACATGGTGACAATCCTTGGTTATCACAGTTGACTACACAAGAATTAGGAAAGCAGTGCTAAGAGGCAATTCAGGAAAAAGAAATCTAGTCTGTTGAGCACAAATAATGTAGTAAATCTAATAAAATGTCTATAGAGCATTTCAAAATAATACCATTCTGGGAAATGTCAATGCACTTTGTGCACATGGACTGGCACACAAACATAACAGAAACAGCTCAGTAATTTACCCAGGAACTTAAATGCTTCTCCATTCTGTGTGTTACAATGGACGCAAACACAGTTTCTCTGGGGCTTTACAGATTTTTATCTTTCTAAATTCATGAGAGGTTTTTAATTCATTATGTAACCTGGCAAATCAAGAACTGCCTCTAGCACTTGCATTTTTATTCCAGTATTTTTAATAGCATTTTTGTGTCTCTTCCTGTTGAGAAAGGGCAACTTCAAGCATTCTATTGCTAGTACTGGAATACAGTCTGAAATACACAATGAGTGTGTGCAGAACACAATAAATTTTGACATTTTCTCAGGCTCTGGTGACTTCAGGAGTACTGAACTCACTTCTGCTCTGGAACCCTGTGTTTAGACTGTCTCCTAATCAGGGTGAGGACTTCAAAAGCCTCTTACTCTCATCATCATCAATGAAAGATTGTATAAGAGACAGAATGAGAATAGGCTCAAACCTTTTGGTGTCAATTTTAATAGCAACAAAACCATCTGATGCAGCTTCAGTCACCTTCTCATCTTCCCACCTTGCAGCCATCTCAGTAGATTGTTCATCTTCTCCTGCAAGACACAGCACACATGAGTTAAACCCACCACAAATTGCTGTTTCTGTCCTGATTTTAGCATTGCTTCAATTGCTTGGAATCACCTTTGTAAGACACTCTGGGGATTATTTTCAAGTCAATTTATAATGCGTTTTTTTGGTAATCTGGAGACAATTCACTCCAGCTTGTTCACCTTGATAACATGTCAAAACCATCCTCTGCTTGCCCCTCATTACAAATTTAATTACGTATTAGTACATCAGCTGCTAGTAGGCAAAACTATGTTCTCCACTCCCTGTAAACACATAATTCAGCAGGTAACGTTTCACAGTTTGACAGTGTTAAAGAAATGCCCAAACCAAGACACATTTATTTGCAGATTATTTTTAACTTAGTTTTGTATTCCAGTTCCTGACATGAACAGTAACAGGAGGGGAGGAAAAAGAGTGGGGAGCACAGAGGAACAAGAGTAACAAGACCAGAGGAACTACTTGGGTAAGAGAAACTGAGAAGGTGTTCAGGGGTCACAGATTCAGAGGTGTTATTTTAATCAGATGAAACATATCAATCATACATTTATCTTCCAAAACTCCAGTTTAGTGAGGATGTGGGTTAATAAATAGATTCTGATGAATATTAACCATCTTTCAACAAGTACACTGGCCTGCAACCATTTCTTTATCTTCAATCTGTATTACTTCCTAGCAGCTTGGAATGGACTGCAGTCTTGATGAAGAATCTGAGTCACAAGTATAGAAGTATAGTAGTCCATTATTCAGTGACAACAACAAGCCACTTGTTTGTTTCATCCCAGTTGCCATTCCATGCAATATTTTTGACTTGTTAAAGATCAGGAGTTATATGTGGAATCTCCCAGTGAAGTGCTGCTGTCTGGTCACAAGGCCCCTCACAGGGCTTGCATCAAAAATACAATTTTGAAAAAGTGGTTTTCAACCATATGTCTCAATTTTTCCCTGGAATTACTGGAGCAAGTAAGAAAGTACCTACCTCTATTATTATTATTCTGCATAAGCCAGCAAATATTTAGGCTATTTTATGTGGGAAGCTTTCCTCTTGCTTTAAGTGCAGTGCTTCCAAGTGTGGTCAACGGATGCAGCTGTTGTGCCCAGAGCAGCTCGGCCTCCTCTCCTGTTTCCAAATGCTCACAGGCAGGCAGCTGCTTCACCACACACTTTCTCAAAAGGACATGTGCTCATCCGATTAGGCTACTAAAAATATCTAAATACTTGCCTAACACTAACTTTTCCAGACAAACAACTGCTGGAGAAAAAGAATGCTGAAAGACACAAATAGGTCAGAGACTGCTCACAGTACAGTCTGAGAGACAACTGAATGAAAATGCTGATAGCTCCCATTTATAAAGCTCTGTGCCATGATGCACTGATTAATATTGTGACTACCCACTGAACAGTTGATTATTCTCATACATTTTTTGTTTTGATAACCCTTTCTCATTTAGGGGTTACGGTTCATTTATTACAGTTTTGTAGTAGTAATTATATCCTGAAATCAAAACTGCCAGGTCACAGGAAAAACATCAGAAAAGTCAAGAGGTCAAGTGCAACAGTACTTGACATAATTCATAATTCTGCTAAACAATGAGCCAGTACAATAGCCTCAAAATTCTAGTTCCCAAAACTCTCAGATTTCTTGTTTCTCAAACAAAAATATCACTTTATTTCACTTAGTGGAATGATCTGTAAACAATTCACAGTCACGCTTCCTCATCTCTTAAATCTGATCAGGTAAATCTACATAGGGAAAATATCGATCATTTCTCAAGTGATTCAGATACTGGACAAGACTATTTTTCTGCAATAATTTCTTCCCTGTACAAGGAACTTACTCAAAACTATCACAGGTTGTCAGAAGACTTTAATTCCCTTATTCCTCAGCACGCAGTCATCAGGGAAGTGTTTTCCTTTCAGAAGGAGACAGATAAGCCCAACTGACTGTTCCATGTCCAACATTTCATAACTACCCAGTAAGAGTAGGATTGCATTCTGGAAATGCCAGGAAGCCAGGACATTAAACCATTCACCTCCTCCTCCTCCTTTGCATCATTTCATTTATTTAACTTGAAAAGTGCCTTGATACATCTTGGCTACAAATAACCAACAAACAGCTTATGAGTGCAAATCACCATTTTGTAAAAAAATTATTAAATTAATGAAGTTATGAACAAAGGGAGGAGGGTTACTACAAATGTCATTAAAAAGAAACAAACATTTTAGCTTAAAGCTTTTTATTGTCACACACACCCTCCTTCCTTTTTTCACTCTGCAAAGCACTTTTTATGAGTGGCCTGGTATTTTCATGATCAGAACATGTCTAACTTTTGGAAAGGATATTCTTATACACCTCAGTCAGAACAGAGGACGTTTCGTACTAAATGGACAATTAACTTTAGATTAGTGACTCAAAGAACAAAAGGCTTTTTTTAACTCTGGAGGCTACAAAATCATCTACACAACAGCAACCAACAAGATACCAGAGATGTTCACAGAATCATAACATCCTGGGTTGGAAGGGACCCACCAGGATCATCGAGTCCAATTCCAGGCCCTGCACATGACACCCCAAAAATCCCACCATGTACCTGAGAGCATTTTCCAAATTCTCTCTAAACTCTTCCCTGAGGAGCCTGTTCCACTGCCCAGTACCCTCTGGGGAAAGAACTTTTTCTTGATCCAATCTACACCTCCCCTGATACAACTTCACACCATTCCCTGGGGAACCTGCACTGCCAGACCTGTTTCACTACCAGGAACAGCCTCCCTGTGCAGCAACACAGGGAAATTGCTGCTGGCAATTAACTGATGCCACAAAGTAACTCATCTGTTCCCCAAACACAGCTCCTTCGCCTGGTGCATTCAGAGGCCTCTAACATCTCACCTTAATATTTCAAACCAGTTTCCTAAGGCAGACGCTTCACCTCATGCTCTCTGGGGAAAATGGAACAACCCCTTTTACTGTAACTTGTAACAACAGGATCTTTGATACACTTACACCATCCTGTCACCAGAATGTGCCATGAAGGTTTTAAACACTGAGCTCAAAAATGTGGGATTATAGCTGCAAGCAAAAACGCTTAAGGAGAAACCTGCTTGAACAATGTGCACTTACATTCACAAATGCCACCTCATTTTTAAGATAAATAACCACATTATTCCTTGCTTGACTAGAAAATATTCTGGAAGCAGAAAGAATAATCCACTTCTTCATGTTCTAGAGAAAATGTAAGTGAAGTGCAGAGGAGAGGGAGAGAGAGACATGCAGATGGTGGCAGAAACCAAACACAGATGGACATATCAGAATTTCCTCATTTTTGTCAACTGTACCTAATAGCTATCCTCCACAATGGCCGTCCCAAAATGACAGTTAACTTATATTTTTAATTTCTCTAATTTTTTTTCCTTTAGTCATTTTTTGTCCCATAGATGTTTTTAGATGAAGTGTACAGAACCAAACACCGCTGAAAGCCTGTTCTCCAGCTGCTTTCAAATGCCTGTCTCCAATGGGAAGTGTGAAGTGTAAAGGCTCAAAGTTACCATCACGGTGCAGTTTGAAACATGTTTCTGCCCAAACAACAAACCCAATCTCTGCTAACACAAAACCAGACTGTTCTTTCAGCACTCCACATCCTTCAAACACAGCTGCTTCCACACACAGCGAGAAAGTTCTTGGGCTTCCCAACTCCCTTTCCCAGCACATGTAATAGAACTGTTTCATGATCAGCTCTGCCACGGGTCAGCTGCCCTGATCCCACGGTGCCCAGGGTGGACCAGATGTTAGCAGAACTCTCCAACTCTTCCATTTCAGAGATGTGGCTGGCTGAAGTCACGCTCTCCCTTTTCCAGGGCTCATAAGAACAAACAAAATGAATCCTCACAGCACACCACAATGACAAAACTAGGTTACATCCCTGCAACCATAAGTATATCTCCCCTGTATATCTACATATTCCAACATCCACGTAGTCAACATCAGCATCTAATAGGCCCCATTTTGTGCACAATTTTTGTTTCATAAAAAATACTGGACATAAGTTACAACACCCATCTCTCAGCCCCTGATATATATATCAAGTTAAAACTACTCAGATGCCCACCAAAGTCACTCTATCACTGCCCTCCTCAGCTGGGCAGGGGAGAGAATGTAATGGAAGGTTCACGGGAAGAGATAAGGGGAAGGAGAGTTCACTCACCTGTTACCATCGCAAGCAACACAGATTTGACTTGGGGAAAAATTTATTTAACTTATTACTAATCAAGAGTCAGAGCAAGATCATAAGACATAAAAACAAATCTTCTCCCCACCCTTCCCGCAGTCAGTTCCTCACACCGTGTCTCTGTTGCTCCTTCCTCCTCAGGGGTTGGACTCCTCACACTCTTCCAGCGTGGGGTCCCTCCCAAATTCTGCAACGTGACTCTTTCCCATGGGCTGTGGTTCTTCATGAACTGCTCCACTCTATCCCTTACTCCAACACAGCTCAATCTGTGGTCTGACAAGATCTTGATTTTTATCCGTATGTTTACTATCCAGCAGAAAATGCTGTTCTCCAAGTACGTGGACAGTTGTGTCAACAAAGGAATTTAACTGACTTTTCTGTTCATGTCCCCTTTGGGAGTGAACTTCTTGAGGCCACACGAATCCCACAGTTCAACAGTTCTTAAGGGAACAACACTAAGCCACACGTTTAACAGTGTTGTTGTTTCATGAGGTATCTGAAAAACTTCAAGCCAGGAGAACTTAAGGCAACAGTAAAACCTTAAGGAACAACACACAGAGAGATACGCAAAAGCCCAAAAATAAGTTAAAGAGCCTGTCTAATCACAGAACATCACAGTTTCAATCACGTTGGAAAAGAGCTGTGAGACCATCGAGTCCAACCTACGACCAAACACCACCTTGTCAACCAGACCATGGCACTGAGTGCCACGTCCAGGCTTTCCTTAAACACCCCCAGGGACCTCACCACCTCCCTCGGCAGCCCGTTCCAATGTCTAATCACCCGTTCTGGGACGAAATTCCTCCCAGTGTCCAACCTAAACCTCCTCTGGCGCAGCTTAACATTATGTCCTCCTTCCCATCTCTTTTTCAGGCAGAAAGGCAGCGTACACAAAACGATGTGAATTCCTACAGGTTCCAACTACACTGTTATGAAACACGCACTGTCGGTACGAGGAAAGGAAACAAAACACAACAAACAGCCCCGAGAGCTGCACCGGCGAGAACCCAGTGCAGAAGGGCAGAACGAAGGGGAAAGCGACACATCGGACGGGCGATTCCGCTCCACTGCACGGGCGGCCGGGGGCCGGACACCGACACCGCGGGCTGGGGCTGACACAGCACAAATCCCGCTCGGCGGGAGGGGCGGCGGGCGGGACACAGCTGGGAAGGCGCTGCTGGGCCCTGCCGGCGGGAGCAGCGGGCGGCCCCGGGACGTACCGTACCTGCCACGAACACGACGAAGACGGAGCTGCGCTCCTTGGCGGCGGCGATGGCGGCGGGGACGGAGCCGCCGAACCACATCGTGGGACCGCCGGGACCCGCCGCCCTCAGCCACCAGCGGCACCGCGCCTGCGCTACCGCCGCGCCAACCGCCCCCCGCGCGCCTGCGCGCGCGGCCCGGCACCGCCCCCCCGATTGGCGGCCGTGCGGGGCACGCGCCTCTCCCGCCCTCCTTCCCCGATCGCGCGCGGGGGGGAGTGGTGGCGGGTTCCGCCCCCTCCCTCAGCCCGCCGCCATCTTGGTGGCTGAGTAAAGACTTCGTGTCGTTGCACAGCTGGGTGTGGTCCCCTGAGCTGTCCCTCTGGGAAACGGGCTCGGGGCGTCAGGAGAGGCGGTGGGAGCTGCGACTGTTTAACCTAGAGAAGAGAAGGCTGAGAGGGGATCTCGTTAATACAAGTACTGTGAGGAGCGGCTGAGGGGGCGGCTCAACCTGGAGAAAACGAGGCTTGGGGAACCTTATCGCTCTCTATAACACCCTGGCGGGAGGGTGGAGCCAGGTGTAGGTCGGGCTTTTCTCCCACGGAACCAGCGACAGAACGATAGGATACAGTCTTAAGCTGTGCCAGGGCAGCTTTAGGTTGGACATCAGGAAAAATGTCTTCACAGAAAGGATGACTGGGCATTGGAACAGGCTGCCCAAGGAGGTGGTGGAGTCACCGTCCCTTGAGGTGTTTAAGGAAAGACTGGATGGCACGGCACTGAATGTGCCATGGTCTGGTTGGCAAGGTTGACTCGATGATTTCAGAGGTCTTTTCTAACCCAGTTGACTGTGATTCTGTATTGCAGATAAATACCTCAAAAAGAATATAAGTATCTCAAAGGCAGGTGCCAAGGGGATGGTGCCAGACTCTTTTCAGGGGCACCCAGCAATAGGATGAGAAGTAATGGCCATAAACTAAAGCATGAGGAGTTTCACCTCAACGTGAGGAAGAACTTCTTTACATCGAGGTTGCCAGAACACTGGAACAGGCTGCCCAGGGAGGGCGTGGAGTCACCCTCTCTGGAGATTAAATTCCAAACCCACCTGGACATGTTCCTGTATCACTTGCTCCAGGTGACCCTGCCTTGGCAGGGAGCTTGGACTGGGTGATCGCCACAGATCCCTTAGAACCCAAACAATTCCATGATTCTGTGAGGCAGCTGCCAGAGAGAGGGGCACCTCCTGCATCTGGGGCCACAGCCACCCCGGCCCCAGTGCCCACCCTGGGGGAGGCAAGGGTGTGACTAGGGGGAAAAGTGATGGAGGAAATGACAGAAATCCATGTTAAATAGGACAAGAGTAGAGTGTGGTGTGCAGAGATCCTCCTCGTGAGGCAGGAGGTGAAGCCAGGACATCCTCCATGCTCCCAGGCTTTGTGAGGGACTGGCACAGCACAGCAAGCAAGGCAGAGGGACTCCTTGATAGACATTTCACAGCAACAAGGACGGGGCAGTTTATGTCAAGTGCTCTGATAATAACATTTTGGACAGAACACTGCACTTGAGCTTTTCTAAAACATCAATAGGACTGTGACTGTGTGTACTGGGTAACTTACTGAGGCAGGTACCCAAACATTGAAAGGCCAAAAAACACACAGTCTCTCAGTCTGGAAGGCTTTCACTGTTGAACCTTGTGTAACTGGATAATAACAACTGAAAGAACCCTACAAAATTATAGTGAAAAGGAAGCAAACCAGTGTTGACAACAGTATACAGTATCTGTTTTACCTCTCCCAAGATGCAGCATGTGGAAATCCTGTCGCAGTAATGCTCACTGGGTAAGATTTGCATGTGTGTTGTGCCTCCGCAAGTTTCTTAAAGAAATACCCTCACAACATGGTTCTGAGGTTTTTTTTATTATTATTTTGTATATTTTTGTATTTTCTTCATTATACCAAACAGATTTAAGGGCTATGCCAAAGGTTGGATAGTATCAAACTATAAATTTGTTTTTGGAGGTGAACAAAGAGACATCTCTGTTACACAAGTGCATGTAGAGGAGAAGGTTAGGTTGTAAGGTGTATCTTAAATTACCTGATAAGTTTGGATGTGTTGCACTAATTCTCTTGGCATTTCCAGCAACTGTAGTTTGCATTTACTGCATCTGATTTGGAATCCTGGAAGTTGAGTCAGTTGGAAGCTGAGTTTCACGAGAAGGGTGAGTGAAATGTTGAACACTGTATGTTTTGAAAATTGTTTTGCAAATATGATTTTCAAACTCTTCGACACCACTTGAAACAAGGAAGAAAAAGAAGGACTTACTATTGACTGGATATGTAATTTTTGTGAATGTGTACAATCTTCTACATCCTCAGGAACTACTTATATTACATTCTCAAATAATTACAATTTTAGAAGTGGAATTCTCCAACTGTAGGGTCACTGAGTTGCTGCTGTTGGATGTGCCTTTGCTGTTAATCTGAGAGCCTTTAGCAACCTGGGATTCAGTTCTTTGAAGGGGGATGTCTTGTGTGTTTTCAGTTGTTGGCATGGGAAACAGTAATTCGCATTCTAAGAGAATAATTTTTTCTCCCCAAAACCAGGACACATCCATCTGGATTAAAATGAAAAGTATCTTTATTAGGGAATTCCTATTTTAAATTGCACTGTTGCTTCACCCTAAATCAAAGGTTCATTAACAAATCAAAGTTACCAGTTTAAGCCAAGTAAAAAGTCAACAAATCTGAGCAACTGTGGAGTCAAAGTCTGGTGTATTTCCCAGATTGTATAAATCAGCGTGATAGACTATCAGAGCACCCTTAGTAATGGTGTTTCTTAGAGTAACTACATTGGAAAACCAAAGAAGGGCAAAGCTAATTAACCCTACAACTAGGGCAAAAGTTAGGATATTAGAAAAAAGCAGAATGCCAGTGTCTCCCTCTCAAGTTCAAACTGAGGCTTCTGTAATTCAAGTATGATGTATAATATTGCTTGTAAATATTCTTTTTCAACTGTCAAGTAATTTTGGGAGATCAAATGTAACAGATCCCTTGGTGTCGAAGTCAGTCCCTACCCCAGCCAGCGTCGAGCGTGCCTTCCGCCTCTGCTCTCCTGTGTCTGAAACATTCCACTGCTGTCAACGCCATGGATCGTCATCAATCCCTGGGCTAATTCAGATTCCCACTTAACTGGGGCACAGGAACTGAATTAAGAATAAACCTCACTGTTAAGCATTATCCACAGCAACAGAGTTTATTTTTATAACTTATTCCAGTTTTAAAAGCATACAACCGCCAGCAACACACAGGTTGTCCTCTACAGCTCTTTGGTTTACAGCACCAGGCTTTTCTAACATTCAGGTTTCTCTTCCCAAGTGCAGGCACAGTCCATTACAGTTGCATGCATCCCATATAACGACTCAGCTCATGAGCTTTACCAGTGAGACTGGAAAATGAAAAAATAGCAGCAAACACTGAAGTGTTTGTGTCCTGGACCAAATTTTAATGCTTAATCATCTCTTCAGCAAGATCCCCTTTCAACCCGACGAATTTTGACAAACATTGCAAAACATCAAGTAGTTGCAAGCAGGATAAAAAAATAAATCTTGCAGTGAGGGGCTGCTGAACTGAGTCAGGGCCAAACTCCAGCCCTACAAGTCTGAGGACACAAGGCAGACAGTGAAGTAAGAGGCTCATACACGCTGTGGTAAGAACATAATTGCACACATTTTCAAGTAATCCAGGAAGAAACTTAATTTACACTGAAGGTTTGAGATGTGAATGCTGACTTTGTTCTTAGGTTCCAGAATAAGATAATTTACAGGGACTTAATTTTCAGAATGTTCTGGAAATCAGGCCCTTTTAAGGGTTCTGGTCTACACCCAAGAGATGAAGCTTCCAAAATGAAGTCACATTAACATTGTGCACTTTTAAGTTTATACTTCCTGACATCAATAGCCAAAAATACCTGAAATGTTTTAAATGTGAATAGGAGTAGGACATTGAGAAGAGGCAGTGCATCAACCTTCATGAAAACCAAGCTGTAGAAACATTGAAGGGATTGAAATAATTCCTTTCATAGTTAGAAATACATAAAAATTCCAGCTACAATAATTTTTCATGACCGGTAACTTAAAAATGTTTTGGTCAGTTTTCTCCAAAGCTTCATCTAAACATTCTTTGCTTCAGGGCTAAATACAGGAACTTAAAGCCTGCACCAGTTTTCTGTGGAAAAAAATATATGACAGAGCTAAGAAGTATTTATAGAAGTCAGTTGTAATTTTTACTCCCTTTCAGACATTCTAACAAGTTAGTACAAGGTTAACCCAAAACAACAAAGAAGTCAAATGTGAAGTTTTAAGGCACAAATGAGTGTCATAGGATGAGAATATAACTATTCATTCCACCTTGAGAAGGAATTGGCTTGCAGTAAGATAGGAAATGGATATAAAAGCTGTCTGAATAACGCAAAGAAAAAAGTTCTTCCTGTGAAAGGTGTGTTGTGTACCCAAGTACCTTATTGGATTCATTGAGCTACACAGTTCTTCTGGTGCTTTGATAAAACCCCAGCTGCAAACAGCTGCCATGTACCACCCACATCTTGAAACATCATGTGTCCTACAGAAGGGTTAGGGGTGGTTGCAGGTGGAGACACCCAAGCACTACAGTTTCTGTACACCACAGCGCAGGGTTTCTTTCTTCACAGATGCTCCTTTTCATGTCATTTTTCTAAGCATATGTGTGTGAGTGAAAGAAAAATATTCCATATTAGAACAGGTCACATTTGCTCAGGGAGGAATTTCAGGGAAGATGCAAGGTGCTTGTTCCCAACCAGTCCTGCCTAAGCAAAACACCCGAGACACAGCCTGGCAGGCACGTGCGGGCTGCGAGGACATTCTAGGGCGTGCTGGAATGATCCACCCAATTCCAGCATCAGGCCCATGTGGTCTGGGGAGTCCTCAAAGTATGGGGCTTAAATATATTTTCTTAAGTTTTAATTATCAACTGTGATATCACAAATGATATTAAACATTCACTGCTCACGGAGGAATTTTACAATATAACTGTGTTAATTAAAAATTAAAATCAAGAAATAGTAGCTTTTGGTGGAGTAGGTAATGGCTGCATTTGTTCAGCCTTTCTGCTATTTGTCCAGTGCTTTTCCATAGTTCTAAAAGTTAAGACATGTTCTCAGTAAAACAAAAAAAAATATTATATTGCTGCAATGTAAGTCCCTACTTAATTCCTTTTGCCACTATTTGCTTTAAAAATGGCTTTAATGGTAAATGAGAGGAAGCTCAAATAACACTGGAGTACTTAAAGATTTGTCGAGAACATGACAATGCATTTTACATACATCTATTTCATGCATAAAGTGCTTTTATTTGCTTTGTAGACTATGATCCAAATCCATGGAACAAATGCAGTTCCAAGGGTTTTGCACAGTCCCCGGGCTTGTGTGGTTTAAGGAACCAAAAGGGACAGAAGGGTGAAGGCCAGGAAGGTATAAACTGTCTGGTTAGATAAGTTTGTATCCTGTTTGCTTCTAGAGAAAGTATGAAATAGCACAAACCCAGGAATAAACACGACTGTGAAGTGGAAATAATTTAATACTTTGCCCACTGTAGAGAGCAGAAGCCTCTGACAGTGCCCAAGTCCTGTTAATTGTATCTGTGTGGCTCATATCGGCACATCCAGATAAAAAAATACTAACGTAACTGTCCCTGTTTAACACAGAATAAAACATACTCAGAAAGGATGGCCAGCCTGGAGTAATTGGAAGGGGATCAGATTCTGAATTAAAATACAACTGGCTTGCTCTATGTTTTTTTTTATTCTAAAAAAATTGGCATTCACGTTTACAACTTACTTGATAAAAGTCAAATATTTTCTGGGACTTTTTACTAATCCATGTATCCCTCCCTTCCCGTTGTTTGGGCTGCATTCTCCATGCTTACCTCACATTACCTTTTCTTCTCTGTTTATTATAAGGAAAGTTCATGAAATGCAGCAAGGCATGCATGCAACAGCCTTTGGAAAGGGTTCAACTTGATGCAAGATTTAGTGCTTGGGTCATTCGGAACAGATGGAAGCTCTCAGCTACTGACTACCCTTCTACATCTCGGAAAAATCTTGTTGTGGACTGAGTTAACTACGGGAGGCAGCTGCCTTGCTGGGCTGAGACACCTGTCCCTGCAGCCCTTTAATCTCTCAGCTACTTGTACAGGATTAAACCATAATCTTAAACTAGCATGAGGCAGTGACAGAATGCAGGCAGTAGTCATGTTACCTCTGTGCTGTTCAGAGAAGGGGGAATTGATAAACTGGGGCTTTTACCAGCTTTGGGTTAGGGTGCAGTAAACTACAGCATTCCAGCCCAAGGAGGAGCAAGAAATACATCCTCAGTCAAGCACAACTTGAATGCCAAGTACCATCCTTTTAGAAAAGCAGACTGGAATAGGTAGGTTTCTCTTTTATCTGGGGACTTCAAGCTGAACATCTTCCCCTTTGTTTTAGGGGAGCATCTAAGTTTACCTTTAGTCATGGTAATACCTGTTGCTATAGCATTTCACAGAATCAAGTCCCATAAACCTAATTTATTAGGCTATATTATTCTCAGATTGATCAGTTTTCGAAGTTTTCCCCCAAGTACTTCATCACTGTTTGGGTGTTCAGGGATAGAAAAATTTGTATAAACAATGAAAATCAATGGCACCTGGTTTAGGCACCTTAATTCTTCACCTTGACCCCCTGTAAAACGTTTTTAAACACAACTTTACCTTGAGTTTCCTCTTTCAGAAGTTACAAATGCACAAAATGATAGCCTTATGAAGTGACCAGGTAGTTGCTCGTCTACACAGCAAGTCAGTTCCTGAGCTAAAAATAAAAAATCAGGAGCAGTCACTTATAGCATCTGAGTAATTTCTCTTTTCTACTTATATAGGGACACATTTAAATATTATGAAGGACAGGATAACATAAATGCCAGTTGAGGAACAGCAGGTGGTTTTTTAAGAGGTTTTAATATTTGTGGGTTTAAGTTCTTTTCTCACATTTGAAAGGATCCCAACTATTAATATGAGTTCATCCCCTTTTCAGAAGACTCCTAGAAGCTTAAGCAAGTGCACTGAAAAAGTTTGTGTTTGTAAACATTTATTCTTTTGAACTGAAAAAGGCTTGCATCAGCACACATTGTACAGACTTGCAAATTACACAAGTTGAAAAAAGTTTTGTTTCATTTATGTGCAATGAATCTTTAATGTCCAGTGAGCATCTGCAAATGATGAAAACTTAAACCATTAAAAAGGTTTCCAGCACTTATCAAACACAATTATCTTAGCGTGAAAAGGAAGAGAAAGAGACCCATACTGGTGGGAACACAAAGTGCAAACATTTTGTCACTTGTATGAAGATACATAAAGTTTCTTCACACTTTTGCTAAAAAGAAATATTAAAATGTGATTCAGTGAACATTCTTTGCAACCTATTCATATTCCCCTTTTAGTAGTTGTTAAACTTGCTGGATCAGAAGCAAATTCTTCAAGGGTACAAACTTGTAATTTCTTTTGACATTGTTTGAATGTATTGCAAAAGAAAATGACCACCTAAGGAGTTAGTTACTAAAATGATACTCTTTTTTTCTTAAAAAAATAGAAAAAGAAGAAAAAGAAGAGAAAGAAAAAAAGAAGAAAAAGAACAAAAAAAGGAAAAAAGGAGAAAAAAAGAAAAAACCCATAAGGGATAAAGAACAGGTTAACTTGAAGATCTTGGGTAGTTTGCTGGAAAATGAATATAATTCCTGGAGAATGGTTCTCTTTTCCCCTCCACCAATCCTCAGGTTCCTGCCTTGGAATGGACAGCTGTGTGCTGGCTGTGAAAAGGGATTATAAAATACAAATCTGCATATGGATTTTTATGAACATCTGCTGTACAATAGAACTTTGGATCTGATACAAGATTTCAAAAATATAAAACAAAACTACTATAAAAGTAGGGGGCATTTCAGCAGCATTCCTTACAGAAAGCTGCCTGTCGCAAAGATGGTTCCTTGCTATTGTCTGGGACCAACTCTGTAAATTTTTTTCTTCATCTTGCTGGATTCACTGGGCTATTTATTCTTCAATGGCAAATGTCATGTGACAAAACGTCCCAGGAGTCTCTATGAAGAGAACAGAAACCCCATGACATCAAACCAATCAAGGAGGGAGGACACGGAAGTAGTAAAGGCCGAGTGTCCAGCGGTGTAACTGCTACTGTGAGCTGGCCCTCTCCAGGACGTGGAAGTCGTAGTGCTTCTTGCTGGTTCTCAGGCGGAACTTGCTCACTGAGGTACTGCTCTGTCTCTTGAGCGCGCTCTGCGCGGCCGCCATGGTGGGGAAGGTGGCCAGAACCGTGTAGGTGGATGCCAAGTCCCCGGCCCGAGATGGCTCCGTGGCCCCGCCGCCGTCCCCGCTGCCGCAGAACCGCCGCTGCTGCGTCTGCAGGCACTGGGAATCCCTCAGCCACCGGATCTTGGCACCCACTTTCAACAGTTCCCCAAAGAGTTTCTCTGCTTCCATACGAGTTATGCCCTCTGGCAGTTCAGTAATTTCTAGGACTTTTCCCACAACTGAAAGAAGAAAAACAGTGAATCTAAATTGGTCATTGCACTTAATGATACAACACCCACAATGGAAAATTATTTATTTCGTACTTGTATCTCCAGTTGGCTGATACCAAATCATTTTGCCTTACTGATATTCTAGAGAGCCTTTGGTCTCACATTTAGCATTGCTTACAAATACAATTTGCTTATTTGTACAAGCATGTAAATAAAAGCTGGGAATACAAAGAGGGTCCTCAGAACAAAGAGGGGAAAATAATAAAATCATCAACAACTCACTTTACAGCAGGTTTGAGAACTTCACTATAGCATCTCATTGGCCTTGCCTGGTAACTCTTCACACATCACCATGCCAAAAAAACTAGTCTGTCTTCTCTCAAAAAACTCCTCTCCACTAAATTGTTAGAAAAAACTGATTTATCTGTAACTTCCTGTGAAGAGCTGACAGTAGATAACACTTGCAGCAAAAATTCCTTCCAGTAAAGGTATGAAGATAGATGCCATCAGATTTTATTTGGATGACATCTTTACCAATTCCAAGGAGCTAATCTATAGATCTCCTAGTATGTGCCCCAAATCCATGTGTTTATATATATTAGAAAGGGAAAAACTTAAAAAAAAAAACAAAAAAAAAACAAACCAAAAACCAACCCCAAAAAGCACAAACTACTTTGTGTTTTATGTCTGGTTTCACTTGTTATGCCAGTAAAAGGAAGCAGGGGTGTGTATAATTAATATTCAATGTACCAATATCATAGAACTTAGGTCCAGTAAACTGACAAACTTGATCTTCCTTTTAGTACTCTCCAATCTTGAACTCCTCTGGTCTTTTCTCCAGCCTTCAAAGCTACACTTTTCCCATTTAACCTCCCTCTGCTGCTCTCTCCAGATCATGTCTTCCTCTCCATCTTTATGTTTCCAGTGTTTGCCATGTCCGTTCCTGTGCAATTACTCTTCACTCTGGCTCTTCTCACCCGTGCTTTTCTTGGACATTCCCAGCCCATTACCATAATTCATATTTCTGGAGGACTGTGTCAGTCAGCAATCCTATACCTGGTTCTCCTGCACCGAGATCTGCTGAAGCAGCCTTCTTTGCTGGTTTCTTTCCCCTGTTCCCATGTCTGTTTCCAGGCTGACACTGGAAAGATTGACATAAAGGGTGTACTTTAATGACAATCCATCGGTATCTTAAAACTTCTAGCCAGCTCAATGAAAAGCAGTGCAGACGAATGTCTGGAAAATAACCTGCACTACACCATGGGAACAAAGACGATTTTCACATCCAATTTTCGTTACTGAGTTTTATAATCCTACAGTCAGGCACATTCAATCCTTCACTACAGAAGAAAGAGAGGAAATGATGGAGGAAAAAAAAATCGCGTTAAATCATCTTGGAAGAACAGGCCCCTGCCCCAGCCGTCACATCCTCTAGCTGGCATTGGGTAGAACTGAGCAAGGTAGGGGCAGAGTGGGTCTGTGTGTCCCAAAAATTATATAGAGGGAAAGACTTTTCAACTTTGCTAACACCAATATTCTGGGTTTGTTCTTCTTATAAGGAACAAACCCATTCTTTGTTTAGAAATTACCACATGTATTTTGTATTTTTCTTTTTTAGAAATGGTTACTTTAATAAAAGAAAATCCTTTTAGCAAAGGGTCCCCTTTAGATTTTTGGAATTAGCTATAGTGAATTGCTTAAAATAAAAAAATCCATAATCTACACTGTGCCTAAAAGCCAAAGTTCAGATAAATGTTTCTTACTTTTTTAATACAACAAACAAGAACAATGGGGAGTATTGACACAGAACAAAACTTATTGTAAAAGCAAGCACCTTCCACTCAATTAGTCTGCGAGTGCAGTAACACATTCCCCTATTCAAGATGGTTGTAATGGTAGTCCTGAATTGGTTTTTTTTCATTGTTGTCACGATATTGTTCTCTTTTAATACCTGTTGGCTTGTTACTTGTCCACGTAATAAAGATGGATTGTACTGCAGGGGTTGACCAAGCAATGGGTATCTGGCATCTCCTTAAAGAGAAAGGTAATTAGAAGGGTTTTTCTGTTACAGGAAATCTTCCTCCAAGTCCCTCTCACACTGAACATGTTACACAGAAGAGAAAGTAGAATCACTGTGCACAAAGCTGAGTGTTTGGCTGGGCTAACAAACTCAGAGCTGCCCTGATTCCATCAGTGTCAGTCAGCCACGTCCTGATCCCAAGGTGAAAGGTACAAGTTTACTGCTATTTAGGAATTACACTCAAAGTTTTTCTTCACTGCAGTCTTAGATAAGTCCTTCTGTTTCAAAATGAGCTTAATAAGTCTAAAGCTCCTCTCAGCATGCTAATTTAGTCATTTTCATAGTTATAGCCCTGATTAGAGCCAGGTCCCTCCTGTTCCTTTTTGTTGCAAGGATCCACAAATACAATGCACTAGAAGTTTTCAGTAATCACAGCAGATTAAGGGAGCTAAGAGGTGTGCTTCAAACAGGCCACCTGGAATTTTTACAACATCAGAATACAAAGCAATGACAAAGATTATGCGACAGGTAAGACAAAGACAAGAAAATAAGGTTCTCTTTATCAATAAGAGAGACATACAGAATTTTCTGTAAGTTTTGGTTTAAAGTAAATCTTTCTGTAAAACAGACCTGTTAATTCTGAGTTTGGTAATTCTACCAGGAAGCTTTTGCTCACTGACAAAGGGGGTTTATATAATTTTTTTTAAACAGTATCTACTATCCCATCTCAGTGAAAACTCCCTATTTTCTGTTTTTCTGTTGACATTGCAGCAGAGGATTGAAATTCTTCTACAAGGAATTTTTTGTGTCTTTGGGTGGGTCCTATCTGAAATACTAACTGAGGTACAGTCCTGGCTAGAGGCGCTATCCCGTCATGTTTGTTGTTCTACAGAGGAATGAAGAATACATGCTTAGGCAGTGGTTTGATTCAGTGCATTATCAACTAATAATTTATGTTTAAGACTTGAAGCTAAATTCTAGGAAACATTTTATTAATATTTTCAGTGCTGAAATGGGAAACTTAACAGTATGAGAAAGTCCATGTGTTACAAAAACTCACAGTAATGAGGAGATGAAAAGCCTTTGAAGGTATGGGGGACCGTGTGAGTGCAGAGTGATTAAGGTGAAATTTTAAATGATGCTTGTGTAAGTAATTTTGGTGATTCTGCTTCAATAGCAATACTACTAAAGCGAGACACAACTCATCAGCAAATCCTCATACAGCTTGTATTTTAAAACATTCAATTAGAAAATCACACACACATTTTAGTTAACTGAAAATATACCTTGTCCAGGGACAAAAGGTCTAGAAAACTGGGACATAATAGAAAGAGGTGTCAACGTGGGACGGATGTTCTTCATGTTTGACAGCTGGGCTGGTGCTGGTGATTGGGCCGGTGAGGTGACAGGGCTGCCCAGTTGAGGACTATGCTGCAACTGGAATAAATGACATGTTAGTGTTTTAAAAAGTACTACTTGAACAAGCTGAACAGCACCCACAGCCTTCAAAGACTTAAATGAAGTTAAAATAGCTCTATTAAGTATAATCAGAGCAAGATTTTTATTCCCCAGAAAGAACTTTTGAAAAAAGATAGAATTTATGCATATTTTAAGTCATCCTGGAGAAGCAAACCAGCACCTCCTACCTGTGCAGCACCGTCTAAAGTGCTGAGTTCCGTGGCCTTGTGCCCGCGGGGGTGATCACAGTAGTACTTGCCGGGTTTCCTCTGCGGCGGTGATGGGTTCCGCGGCGCGGCGCTGCCGGGCACGTTGAGCTGCATCATTACCACCCCCCCGGCGGGCGGTGGCGCTGCGGCTGCAACACAAGGAGCCACAGGGCGCAGTCAGCACACCCGGCAAGGTTCGTTCAGCACAAAGGCAGGAAGGCACCAAGAAAAGGGGAAATAACATAAGGAGTATGTTTTGCTAAAGAAGCTGCTGAATTCTAGAAAACTGGAGCAGTATCTTCTGTACAGTTACATTTCCACTATCAGCTACATCTGCAATAGTTAACTTAGAGAGGGCTTCCCAGAACAAGAGATAGTGGAACCACCGAAACTCATTGCTGAGGCTATTTCTGACAGAAATCGCTCTGTGTATTAGTAGTTGACAGTATTCAACATTCACTGCAGTTTCTGTCAGAGCCATGTGTTGCAGAATGTGATACTAAGCGAAAATACCCTTCATTTAAAAATAGAAGTTTCCTAATTAGTTCTACATGAAGTACAGCAATGCACTCAAAATGTTTTCTCTGATAGGATGACATATACCAGAAAGATCTGGGATCAACCTTTAGTCTAGGCAAGCTTACCTTCACTTCCAAGTTCTCTCTAGGAATGCTTTTCTGGGCAGATACTGCAAACTGATCCCAGCACCCTGTCCCACTGGGGTACTGCAGTAGCCACAGAAACACCAGAGTCAGGGGAGAACACCTGAACATCCAGCACTGTTCCACAAGGTTTCACGCCAGGGGCTGTGAGGAGAGGCTGCCCAAGATACAAACCATCTCCCCACTCTGCCCCAGGTAATTTACATAATGCCCTTTTTATTTGTAAATGGTTGTTTGCAATTTCCTTCTCTGCTCTACCCACTGTTTACAGCATTTCTCAGAAATCACGATTAAAACACAGTTTAAACATCATTTAATCATCCATCTTTAGACCGGGATTCTGCAATCTTCTCAACTTACTGCCACGTCAGTGAGGAGCAGTCAGATACAGATTATAAAATGCATTCAGCTGGTGTTTTTTATAATGGACTATTGTTTTCACTACCCCTGGGCTCCACAAAAAGAAAGAGACTTCTTCAAAAATCAAACCAAACAATGTAGAATAAGGAACGCACAACATTAAAACTACATTAGCTTTTGTAAATTGTATTTGGAAATATTTATTACATGGGTAACTGAATTATCAATGTCTTCACATCTATACTTTCTTTGTAATGGCAAGAAATTTTACCCACGTGTTACGGATTGCAATCGAGGCATCAGATATCTGGCCAGCTTTAGCAGAGGATATAAATTAAGGAGTCCCTGCAAGAGCCACATTGTGAATATTTCTGTTTTGTTGCACAGCAGAATAAAATACAACTCTGTTTATGTGTGCTACATAACCAGAATAATACACAACACAACAGTTTTCCACTGGTAAAGCTATAAACTTATCTAGTCCCTATGTGTAAACCTGAGATATACCAAACACCTATATACCCACTACATTTAACACACAAAAATGGGTTGCATTTTAATATTCTATGCATATATTTATATATATTATAAATGATAATCATTTACATCTTACTGGTTTATATACAGTATTTCATTCTGCAGCACTCTAGCATACTCTTTTTGACTTATCTCTGTTCTGTGAGAACGGAACACCCAACAAAAACCATATTTGTCTTTTGAAAACATCTACAGAGCCATCTCTAAAAGAGTGTCAATCTGAAATGCAATTTAAATTGCAAAAGAAAACTTTATACATTCAGAAAATCTTTTTTTCTTTTGCTTCTAGTTGCCCAGCATTTCAGTAAATGAAAATAAATTGAGTTCTTTTCCTAAACAAGCATCCTGACAGAATGAAGTGTCATACAGTGCATAAGTCAGTTTGCAGACACTTTATGACCTGTCAAATCCCATGAGAAGGGACATGCAGAAATCCTTCAAAGCCTCTCCAGATTTACAGTCTGGTCCCCTGTAACACAACTCTGCTATTTGTCTGTGCACCTGCTCATTGGCCCTACCTCAGAGGCCTTGATTCAACATCTCTATGTCTTTACTTATTGAAAAGCACAGGTTTTGATTTATTCTCTCAGAATTTGCTCCCTCCCTCCCCATAGAGGGCTTCCTCCTTCCTGAAACTTCCTTAAACCACAGTTTACAGGTCTGAACCAGGCCATCAAAACTGCACAAAACCAGCAATTTCAGGATAGACTGGAAGGCAGAAAAACAAACTAGTGCAAGGCCTACTTTAGACATTCTGAAATTACAATCTTCCAGAATTAAAGCCAAGCAAACTTGAAGCAAAATGAAAACAAAACCAAACCTGCCCATGAACTCCTAATCCAGCTATCTTGCCACTTAATTGCATGTTATCTATTTACTAATAAACAGGTTCTAAAAATACCTTAAAGATAAATGTTTGTAAGAACACCACATCTGTAGCAGAATGTAGGTCATTGATCTAGGGTTGTTTAATCTAGTGCTTGCTTGCAAAATACTGAGATAGCAGAGTTTGAGATTATCCCTTTTTTACCAACCAAGCTTCTAATGTATCAAATTCCCTACTGGTAAAATAAAGATAGTGCCACTGTGGTCACAGGATTGTTCTGTAATCTCTTGTTTGGAGACTAACTTGAGTGCTCTTATTTTCCTGAGCAGTCCATCAATTTTATGGTTAGAACTTCAGAGTTCTAAGTGTTTGGATACTAACGTTTATAAAGGTTTCATGGATTGACAAGCTCTATGTCAACACTGCTTTCAAACACATTGAGGCTTCTATTTACACACCTTCTAAAAATTACCCAAGTATTTTGTAGATCAAAACCTTCTGAGCCTAAGTATTTCTGCTGAGTAACATTTACCTGCTGAGGGTTGCCTCCAGGCCACCCCCATGCAGCCATTGTTTCACTTAAGTTCCACATTACCATTTTAAAAGATACAATAATAGCAATTCAGATGAAGAATTAAAAAGAAAATCAGAGATGGCACTCAAGTTGCAGTTGTTCTAGCAGTTAGCCATGAAACCAACCTGAAAATTTACAGCAGGTTCTAGACAGAATGGCTTAGATGAAAATCCCAATAAAATATACCTTTTTTTGGCTGCATGATGGAAAGACCAGTGGGTGAACTTTTACATGATGAGGGTGGAGACACTATGCTGTAGTGCACAATGGAAGCAGCCTGCTGTGGCTTTGACTTGGATGAAGGTGGCAATAATGTAGGAGGTGATGGCTTCTGACTTGAATGGTTGCTATAAACTACGAAAGTAAAAGCAGTAAATAAGGCTGCCATAAAAACAAAACACCCCACACAGCTTTGAAGTACTTTCAGCTTTCCAGCAGGTCAAAAAGCTACCCCAGAACGCTGAGTTTCCGAACTCCCCTCGAGACCTCTTAAGAAAATCACTGCTCCTACTCTGTTGACTAAAATCTAGAATGGTTCTGGAGTAGAAGAGCCAAGTATGCTGCTTTCAAAATGTACCTCACACCTTCTGTCAAATAGAAACCCAGATCTAAGTTTTCAGACCCGTCTGGCTATTCAGGAAAGGATGGAAGTGATTCTGCTGCCAACGTACGGTTCCCATGTCTCTCTCAACTCACCAGTAGACATGCAAAGCATTATGAGCTATGTTATTGGATTTTAAAAAAGTAACTTGAGATATTTCAAAGATAAAACAATTTGACATTTCAAATTAACCTGCCTCAGGGTTAAAAATGGGAAATAAATTAAAAAATGTAACAAATAAGGAAATAGAATATAGCAGTTAATTCTAAATCAAACCCTTAATAGCAAATATCCAATCACCCAGCATAATAACTGGTAATAATTTTTTAAGCTTCTCAGTAAGAACTTTATTCCCCCAACCTGCACACTGCTGTCCTTGAAGCTGCTGTGAGTTGCATGGCGATGATGTTCTAGGAAACTGTATCTGCTCTGATCCAGGAGGCTGCAAATATCCTACAGATGAACTGTAATAAAAAAAGAACATGACTAACAGGCATTTATGCTACACTCATTTAATCACGACTTCTGCATTTGCTGTCTACATGTACTGCAAATCACTGAGCTTTTGTTAATTTTAAATCAGTAATATTCCCACCTACCCTTGAACTCACTCATTCTTCAGAAGACTGAAGTTTCACACCTCTTCCTTAGCAAAAACATGCCCTGCCTACACTGAGAAGCTGTACTAATTCACCTCTTTTGATATACTATTTTTGTGTCCATAGCTCTATATCAGCATAAAGACATGCAGAATAATAATAATAAAAAGACAATTTGTTGCCTTGCTCACTTAAGCAGGATTAGGTTTCAGTAAAGTGATCCCCACAGCCCCTGCCATGAGATTTGGGATGCAGTCCCTCAGCTGGGGACTGGCCCTGGGCAGCTGGTTCAGCACACCAAAGCACACAGCTCTGCTCCAGGGTCCACTGACATAGCCCAGAGAGCAGAGGACTTCTCCAGCAGGGGGTGGGAAAAGGAACACGACTCCAGGGGATAAACAACCATTCAGCTGTTTGCAAAATGTAGGAAAAGGATGACAAAATGTAGGAAAAGGATGACTTTAGGAGTTTATTTATGCCAGGTAGTTTTTCAGGGTAATCAGCGAAAAACAGGTAACACACATAGTCAGATTCTATTATACCACTAATGCTCAGCCAGAACATCAGGTTGGTGGACCAAAATCAGAACAGTGCCTATAGAATCCTGTACGAACAGATAAGCATTCTCAGAAAAAAATAAATTCCTTCAAGTTGTGGAAAAAGAAGTAGGTTTAATCCTCTTGGACCTACTATTTTTACCTATGCTGTCAAAACTTTGTTCCATCCTTTGTCCCATAGTTCACTTATATAATTTTAATTTAAAGATTCCGTTCCATTGAAGCAGACAAAATCAAGTGAAAACTAACACAGATGCTCTCACACAGCTTCTGATCTGCCTACTGATTCTAGTTTTCAGCAGTGACCTGTAGGTTTGACACTTTCAGCTCCTGCAGAACAGCTTTCTGCTTTCCTTGTCCAAGTGCTGCAGCATTAACTATTCTAATGAAAGCAAGATGCTGTTATTAGTTGCTAGTTTGCTCTGAATTCCTAATAAATGAGAGGGACATTCTAAATTACACAAAAGATCAAGCAACCAAACTTAATTCAACAAAAGTCTGGGATTATGCCTACCTGTGACTTCACTGAATCTCAAATATAATAACTACAGAAAAGGATTAAAAAACCTTCAGATACAAAGAACAAGAATTCAGATTTAAGTAGATGAAACCATGTGGTGATGACACAAATACTACTAAAGTCTCTGCACTCTCAAAAGGATGAACAAGCTTCATACTGTTGCTGCTTGTTTAAAAGCCTCCAGGTATTTTTAAATGCTGCACATTAGTACGTTCAAAAAACTAGAGAGAGACAAATTTGTAACAAGCATTAATCCTAATGAATTTTCCTACACACTTGCCTATCTGTTCTCAAATAGACTGCTTTGGGGACACAGATGTATATTCAGGGAGGGCTGTACATGCAGACCAATTTGTTGCTACCAAGGTAGGTGAAAAAAAAGAAAAGAAAAAAAGTTATTTATCAAACAAAAGCCAAGTTTCTATACTTGTTTCATAGCCAGCTTGGTGCCAGCAGGCCTCGTCTACAACACAAAGTAAGCTAAGCTTTTTCCATACAAAGTTCCAAAAAAGAAGTCCGTCTTTTTCTGGGATTCAAATTATTTTTCCTCTACACATTATTAATGTAATATCTTTGACAAAGACAAAAATATCTTTGAATATGGATAGTCATCTTAAATATTACTGCAGAAAGACTGAGCTGCTGAGCACACTGGTGTTTCATGGGTAAGAAAAGGAATGCAGAAAATTTAAGAGGTGGAACTGCAGTAAAGTATTGCTGAAAGTGCTATGGAGACAATGTTTTCCAGTCCAACACGTATGTCACAGTTAAAGCACTGTGGTTTCAAACCAGTTAAAGTACTGGTTGTTTCACTTAATTGCGTAACAGCAAGAATAAATAGAGTGCCTGTAAGTCTGCCTTTAAAACAATAGCTTTAATATCTGCAGTACTAAAAGCAGATCCTGTCAGTTCTTACAAAGCCACTAAGCCCAGCTGCTGGGAAATCAAGTATCACGTAAACTCACCTTAGATTATTCTGTTGACCTGATGGAATGACACTGTAGTAGACTGGCATTCCTGTGGTGGGCAGTCCTTGACTGGACTGACTGGGAATTATAACAGGCTGCTGATATGTCTGCTGGGGCACTGCTTGGGAACCTTGAGGCACCGAAACCTGCAATGGGCAACACAGTCAGATTTTCTCCTGCAGACAATGTTTCTTTCCGCTTCTTGACCATCACCCAGTTGATACAAGACTTTAAAAAAAACCTCAGAAACTGAAAGATCTCTTAGAGTTCTCAAAATCCAGAAGAATAGTGATAACAGGAGTTAAAATAACAATACTTTATTAAAAAAATTCTTTAAATCTTCTTCCCCCAAAATGGAAATGTTGGCTCCAAGGGACTCCATGAATTAATAAGACATTTTCTCCACGATAGTAAGTGGAGTGGTAGTAAGGAAACCTTCTGAGCTTTTCTTCCCCACCCTCTGAACTGGGGAAGCAAACCTTAGGAGCTTTTTTCCCCCACCCTCTGAACTGCAACTGGCCCAGCATGTGGCTTTCAACAGGACTAGAACTTGTGCACTTGTGACAGACTTTCTTCTCACTTCAGTTGTGGGTTTGTATTGTTTAATTTCTGTCCCTAAAGTCACTTTGACACCTGCTTGCAGCTTTCTACCATTTCTACCACAAAGCAATGGACTTAGAGAAAACCCCAACACTCAAACCCACAGAAGAGTCATTGGAAAGTTATGAGTACATTACCCACCTGATAAGATGGCACTGAGGGATATGGAACAATCACACCTTGAATTTGATTCCCAATGTTGTTGTGTTGGCCACTGACTAGATTTTGATTCTGAGACTGCTGAACTCCAACTAAACCCTGGTAGTTTTGCTGCTGGTTGGGCAAAATCTGGTAACCTGAAATTATACATTTAAATCTTATTTTGAAATAATGAACACATTTTAAGCACAGTTGCCTATGTGAAAATACACATGTAGCATTTTCCAATGGCTTGTTTAATCTGGCAACTTCACAACAGTTGAACTTATCATGCATATAAAAAGAAGCCAACATTAAAATTAATAGATTTGTTCATTTAGATTCAGCATGAAATATTATCCATACTGTTTGCAATGCTGCTCTCACATGCGCACACTATTCATTTACACTCTGGGTTACATGCATTAACACCTTGATTTGACAGGTGAAAGCTGAAAGCACTTGAACAAAGCATGCTAGACATGATCAAACCCAATTCATTGTCTGGTATTGTGAACAAGGCCATTCCAGGTACTTTAGTTTGGAAATTCTACATATGCAAAATTCAGCTTGTACCTCAGGTGCCCCAGGAGTCAGAGCATCTTGACTGCAATTCAAAACTAAATCAGACTTCAGGAAAATTTGCATAAAGCATGTGTGCAAATCTTTTCCAAAGGGGCAATTTCTACTGAAATCTGTAATGCTAAAACCAACAAGGGACTGAGAAAAATCTTCCTTGTTCAAGCCATGTTGGTACATAGTGGAAGATGTTTTATATTCAAAATTATCTTAAGGATACAAAGAAAGATTTTAACATTCACCCCTCTATACTGTCTCTGAAACAATTTGTTATTGCTTAAACTGGTATCCTCTCCCATCTTTCAAAAATCACCTAAAAAACCCCACCCCGCCCCAAAACCCAAACCAAACCACCCCAAGCATGAGTGCCAAAAAGGAAATGTGTGCATTTATAAAGTCCAACCTAAACTCCCTTTTTCCTCCTTTTTCAAGAAGCATATAGCAGGTAACCATCACCATGATCCAAACACATGCAGAACACAAGTTCTTTTTGTCATGTTCTGTCATACAGGTGTGCACTACTTACCACGTCAGCAAAACCCCACCACAGTCAGTGTTTCTGAGACAAAGCCAGTTACCCCTCCAGAATAACAAAACTGGGCTTGTCAAAATGCACTGACGGCAAGAAGAGTCTGTGTTTGAGTTAGACACGTTCACAGCCCACTGACCTTGACATTCCCCATGCTCCCTACCTTGGCATGGAACTATAATAGAGCAAATTTAGCTGCAAAACTCACTTGGGTTTTCTTTAAACTGTGCTAAAAAAAGGCTTGGTCTATTCTGAAAGTAATTCAGTTAACATAAAACACCTTTTTGTGAGCAGCACCCACCGATGTTCATTGATTTCATCCGCGCAGGGTACAATGAACATTGTGCACTAACAGCCTCAGCAGGCTCTCTATAGAAATTGCAACAATGAACACTAAAAGAAGACTGTTAATATAATCAAATATTGCTTCAGAAAATTAAAGGGAAGAAGGTTCAGTTTGTTAAAACCAAGACAGCTATTCATTAGAAACACACAACACTATAAATATTTTCAGAGGACTAGACAAAACTTCAGAACAATACATGCTTGAAGTAGGATTAGTACTTAGAATTTTAGTAACTGAAGTTTGAACTGTGCACAAAATGCCCTTCATATCTGTAATAAACAAAATGTTTTAACATACTTTGTTACAAAATGATCTATAGCCCCTAAAAAGCAGCAGAATGGGAGGTTGTGGTGTTGACAGACCCAATCAGTGCACCTGCAGTCTGAACCCCTCATGTCCCAGAAATTGCAATGGACCTGTAAGTAGTTCTGCAGCCTTTTCTGGCACTTCCAGAGACAGACACAATCAATTCTGCAAGCAGAGGGAACTGGAACAATACAAATTGGCTGCCACGAAGGTTCCCCAGAGCATTCCAAAGAATGCTCTATTTTTAGCTGCAGTTTCACCTCTGCATAGAGTGGGCTGACAGAAATGCAGCACTCAGCACAAACCCCACACCTGCCACAGCAGATTGTCCCATTACACAGAAATACTCTGAAGCTGGAGGTAAAAAAAGGAGCAGGTTTCTTAATATTTCCATAATTCAAAAGAAATCACAGTTAATATAAGAAAAGTTAACTTACAGAATATAGAAATACATTTTCTGAATAATCCATTAGGAGTGAGAAACAATGTTTATTCAAGAACAGAAAAGCAAGTACAACTGCTTGGTTAACAAGCTGGGAGTTGATGAGCTTGGTTATAACTATTACAACTACAGCTACTGTTACAACTGGAATAGTTTTATCCCTGGCTTTCGAAGCAGAAGCCAGTTGATGTTCCTACAGGAACTGTAGTTCAGATAAGATTTTTAAACAACCTGTAGTTAGGTCTCGTAGTAACTGGGCTCACATTATCATAGCAATCGGAAATGCCTTTTTCTTAAGGAGAGTTTTCTTCTCCCAACATCTTTTGGGCAACGAAAGCATTTTTATTAAAATTGAACCCCCCCAAATATTTCACCTGAAACCCCTTTAAAAAGGAAGCCAGGAAGCAGCTGAAAAAGAGACCGGTTCACTGTGAGAAATGTAAACCTCTCAGACAGTGTTACGGCCCCGAATCCAACAGCTCATCAATAAAGTCAGGCCACTCCTCCACATTAGACCAGAAGTGGCTCCAGTTGCCATGCTCTCAGAAGCTGTCATCTTTTATCTGAATTTGTGTTTGCAAAGTTATTTCATATTTAGTAACCACTTTCTGAGATGAATAGACCCCATGGCTTTTATGTAATGCAAGACTTGTAACTCTCATTTTTGCCCAGGCACTTTGCTGTATGAGCTAAGTAACATGGTGCCTTTGGCTCAAAACCACATGTCACTAATAAGCATCAACCACTTCAGGTGTAGCTTTGTGTCAAATTAATACAAATGTCAATGGTTTAAAATAAATTACAAGAGAGAGAATTTTCAAATACACTCTCTTATGAGGCGTTTCCAGAACAGATAACATGACATGGAACCATCCATTTCTAAAATGCTGATTCAAATTTGCCTATAAAGTATTAAATGAGCCAGCAACATCCAGAGAGCAGTTTGGAGATTTTCAGTTAAGCACTAATTATACAGGTTCTGGTAAGATCCTTCTTTCTCCATTAGTGCTGGTAAACACCAAGTAACCAAACACTGAATAGAGTTATTGGCTGGACTATCCCCATACTACCTAAACATGATCCCTTGATGTCAGAGTGCAGGTACAAAGCACATGATCAGTAAAGCAGCTGTCTGCCCAGCCTGCTTATTTTATTTCTTTCAGGACAGAGAGGGAGTTTATCTGCTGACACTTTTCACTCACAGGCACTGAAATACAATTAAAATATAAAGAGCTAAAAACATAAAAGAAAGGAACTTACCTAATAGTAACCAGTTCATCGCTCTGCATCTTATCACCCCATGCTTTCCAATTCAGACTGGTTTGTTTGGGTACAAATGTACACTGAGCTCTCTGAGTTGAGGAGTTTGTGTGCTATTCACACAGGGTGTCCCCACAGTGGGAAGTAATCCCCCTTGAGCCTCAGACTTTTTGCTATTAAGTAGTCTAGGTATTAAAAATTCTGAGGAAGGAAAGCAGGTTGTGTAATACAGTTGGGTAACACATCTCTAACACCAGTGGTTTACACAAGTTGCAAAACCAAGTAATTTCTTTTCCTTTGAAAAAAATCTTTGTGAACTGAACCCTGAATAACTCCATCAAGTGTTGCTACTATTGGAGCACTTCCTAGAAGTGCAGAAGAGGAGCCATCCCTCTTACATTCTACTTCATAGGACATAAATAAATCCAGTTAATATTTGTAAAAGCTGATCTTTCATCCTGTTTCTGTAGAGCAACACATAGCTGGGGGCAGGGGGAGGAATAAAGAAGACCTTCCCAAAGGAAACTCAGAAGGATGTTACGTATTCAACTGAGAGCTGGTATAAAAGCCTGGTCTTTAAGGATGTCTGCCTCCAAACATCACTAGTTACTTCTGAAAGTTTTGACCGTGAGTCAAGATATTACTGAGAAGTAAATTTGTTTCAAGAGTACAGATCTTATTGAAGAAGTCATAACAATATTTACAAGTATAGATTGTCAGAATAACGGTAGCTACAGTTAAAATTTGTAAGGAAAAAAAGACAACAAGAAAGGAAGGAGATGGAAATGGAGTTTGCTAACATTCATGGAAAGGTAACTCAGACAGTTGAAAAGTCTTTACTAAAACAGGTAACCACATAAGTCTCATTATATATTCCATCCAATACCCTGGCATCTTTAATCATAGGACAGAAAGACAGAGTAAAACAGCATCACCAATATCTTCTGCACAACACTCTTATCATGCCACAGCATCTAAGATTAGTATCTTTACCTTAGAACTTTCAGTTCAGGTACATCTCTGCAGTGTTACATTTACAGGTACTAATTCATCTTACTTTGCAAGTTACTCAAGTTATTAGCTACTAAGTTACAAATTTTTTAGATTATTATCTTTTAAATTTTAAAAATCCTATAATAAAGTTAAAGCATGAGCCACTCAAAGGAGTGGCTCAAATGCCAAGTTTCATGCACAAGTGACTCAAATTTTTCCACCTTAGGTTAGTAACACTTTGTATTCTACATCTGAACTTCTATTTGGTTTGAAATTTTACAGCAAAGTAAGTTTAAAATGAAAAACCAGGAGAAGAACCACATGAAGTGTTCTAATGAAATGCTGAAAGAGTTGAACAAACCTGTCTGCTGGCCAGGCTGTGGCAGGGCCTGGTTCTGCTGCGTGCTGTAATGGACAGAAACAGGGCGGTACTGTTGGCTGGAGTGCGGGTACTGGTTGGGGGTACAGTAACAAGGTGGCATCTGAAAAGGAACAATCAGAGGTTCACTACCTGCATGCAGCTCTAGAGAAGGCAGACATCAAAATGCAAAACGCATAAAACAAAGATCCAAAACTTATTAAAAGGTGCAATGGACGTTAAGTAGTTCAGTGATTCAAA
Source organism: Gymnorhina tibicen (assembly GCA_013399875.1). Taxonomy (NCBI): domain Eukaryota; kingdom Metazoa; phylum Chordata; class Aves; order Passeriformes; family Artamidae; genus Gymnorhina; species Gymnorhina tibicen. The sequence goes on along the minus strand of VXAZ01005100.1, from coordinate 2,910,368 downwards.
AATCACTTACACTACATGAATTCCCTCTTTAAGAGCCAACTTCTCTACTTTGCTTGTAGAAGCAACAACTTCCAATTTCCACCAAGAGGCATTTGAGAGACAAGAAAACTATGCAGAACATCAGTTTTACTAGCTGCAAGTAAATAGGAAAACCTGTGTGATTGTTGCTCCTCAAGTAAACGGAAGTCATTCATTACAAAACACATAGCCCAGAAAAGACCCCAACCCCAGAACAAAAGCACAGAGCTGCAGTTCTGCAGGGAGCCCCAGACCGTACGAAAAGGTCCCGAGTAAAAGAGCAGGATCAGTTTTTCACTGCAGCTTGTGGGAGGCTGGAAGGAGCCGTGGTACCTGTGGCACGGGCTGCTGCACATATCCCTGCTGCGGGAGCACGGGCTGGGCCACGGGGTGGCCGGGGCCCGAGTAGGCCGGGGCAGGCGCGGGCTGCGCCGAGGGCGCTGCGGCGGGGGCGGCGGTGAGGATGTAGCCGGGCTGCTGCGGCGCCTGCAGCACCACGCTGGGCTGGAACAGCGCCGGGGCGGGCTCGGCGCCTTCGGCCGGGGGCTGCCGCGCCAGGCTCAGGTGGCCGAACTGCGATCCCAGGCTGTCTTGCTGCAGTCGTGGGAAAAACAGGAAAAAATACATTTGCAAATGCACATTCAAGGAAGAAGAAATAAAACAGCCAAATACCTCGGTAAGTTTCAGACGGCATGTCTCACATTACTGTGCATTAGCAACAGCAGCCAAAGAACAACAGCAAAGAAGATGGAACAGTAGCAAATTATCTTCAGGGCTGACAGCAGGAGAGAACATCCATGTTCAGAGTTCGCTCTTTTCACTGCAAATATTTTGCCTTTTGGATTACATCTGCCTTTATCTACTTCTTGTGAGGATTCATTTGTCAAAAAGAAAGTTCAGAATTTGTGTCACTAACATTTTCTGATTGGACTCTGAAACTCGAGTGAAAACATCTAACCCCAGTTAAAATAGCACGATGCATTAGTATTGCTGAAGTAAATTTTTGGTTTTGAGAGCTTAACATAATGAAGTTCTAATCCTGAGTTACAAGGTACATTCCTCTAACTTAGCTATTATTCTACATGCAAAGAGTAATTATCTTTTCATCTGAAATCAAGTAACAACAGAGAGAAATGTGTTCCAGTGGTTACCCTCTGTGTTTTATTAACATCTGAAAGGGTGCCACTGATTGCACTGAGCACTGCAGGAGTCCTGTGGAATCTGAAACTTCTGTTACCGTAACCCCAAGCTCCTTTTCTTTACAAGCAATTCAGCATCAAATTAGCAACATCCTGGACATTAGCAGTGATCACTAACTAGCATTGCTTTTTGGGTTTTTTTGCTAAACAGGAAGATTTGGTTCATACTTCAAAAGTGGACTCTCAAACATGCAGGACCATTAAAATTATTTCAAGACCACTTGATCTTCTCTTAGATCATCCTGAAGATAGGAATTAATCAAGAAAAAGTAAGTGCAAGCTCCATCTTTTACTGATTAGCTACATTCACATTTTATGATGTATTTTTTTTAGTTTCCAAGCTAAAGATATTATTAATTACTCCCAGAAATATGAATTTGCACTTAAAACTTAATTTAGAATAAATACCTTTAGCATGTACGTAGTACATCTTTAAAAGCCTTATTTTAGCCTTAGATAATAATCTGACTTTGGTATTTAATTCCTTAATGGTGCCTATTAAATGCAACTATAATGTTTTCCTACTTTGGATTTTACATTCTGCTTTTCCAAATCCTGAGTTTAGAGAGGAAAGTTTGCATGTGAGTTTATCTTAGCTCTAAATATGTCTGAAGGATAAACCCAAGCCATACCACACCGATTTCTGTTACATTACCAGCGTAAGTAAATTCTGACCTGGTCAGTTTGTCCTGCAGTGACATGTGTGGTACAAGCAGGATTAACCCCTGGAACATGGCATTCCCAATAAATGGAGAAAGCACACTCTCCTGGTGCCAACTACAGAGGTGTTACACTTGGACTGCAATCTAAGACCATCGATCCTTTTCATTATGTTACATAAACTACCATCAGCAGGAATAAAGTTTTGAAACTGCCAGGGCACTTAGTATTTGAACCCATTTCCTGAATGTGAAATGCTTTGAAATTACTAGAAGCCTGCAAGGAGTTTCCTTCTCTGCTTTAGCACCTACTCAAACTCTCAGTTAACTTCAGAAGCGACATCCCTACTGAATTCAGCTAAAACTGTATTTATTCTAAGACATTTCTGATTAACGTTGAAAATTAGCTATTGTACAACACCAGTGAGTTAACCTTGGCTGGCTCCTAAGTGCCCATCAAGCCACTCCATCCCTCCTCTAATCCTTAGCAATACAGGGGGAGAAAATATGATGAAAGGCTTATGGGTCAACAAAAGGACAGGAAGATCATTCACCAATTACCATCACAAGCAAAACAGATGCAACTTGGGGAAGATTAAATTTATTTATGCCAATTAATAACAGAGTAGGATAATGAGAAATAAAAACAAAACTAAAACCAGCTTCCCTCAACCCCACTGCTTCTTCCCAGAATAAACTTCACTCCCAAATCTTCTACCTCCTCCTCCTCCAAGTATCACAAGGGATGGAGAATGGGACTTGTGATGGGTTCCCAGTCATGCCTCTATTCCTTCTTCCCTCACTCTTCTGCTCCAGTGTGGGGTCCCACCCATGGGATACCGTCCTTCACAAACCTCTTCAGCTGAAGACAGGTTTCAGCCTGTGAAACCACAGGCTGAAGTCCTTCAGGAGTGGAGTGCCCTAGTGTGGGTCCTACCAGAAAACCTACTCCTGAAGGGCTCCTCTCCAGGGGCTACAGCTCCTGCAGGCTCCAGCTTCCTCCAGAGCACCTGTGCCTGCTCTGCCGTGGGATGCTCCAAGGGCTGCAGGGTGGATATCTACTCCACCATGGTCTTTTATGGGCTTCAAGGGGAGAATCTGCTTCACAAGAGTCTCCTCCCCAGGCTGCAGGCTCTGCTCTAGCACCTGCAGCAGCTCCTTGCTTTCCTCCCTCTGGCCTCGATATCAGCACTTGTTTGTCCCTCCTCTCCCTCACGCCCTTTTCCAAGCACACGCAGAGGTGCCACCAGTGTGAACGACTTGAGTCAGCTTGGGCTGTGCACTGTCAGCCCTGGAGCTGCCTGAAATTGGCTCTGTTCAATGTGGGGGCAGCTCCCAGTCTCTTCTCCCAAGAGCCATCCCTGCAGCTCCCTGCTCCAAAACCTCGCCACATCAACTCAGCACAAACACGCACTCTACAGTAGAGTATCAGAGCAGACTTTGACCTGTACTCTAGTTCAGATTCTCCCTTGGATAATAACTCTCCTTTACTAAGTTTCAGTGACACTTCTTCTTTTTTTTTCCTGGTTTTTGATAGACTAAGATATTTCATTTCCAGCTTCTGCTTATTCAACAATGGATACTAGAGAAGTGGGAGTGTTGAAAGTTCTAGCAAAGAGGTTACAAAAAGGTAATCTCAGAAAATCAGAGCAGCTGGTCCCTCAGAATGTATTAAAGTTCAGCAGAAGAGCGAGCAGACAAGGAAACAATAAGAAACAATGGAAAGAGGTTAATCCAGAGACATAAAAAGGTACTGACTGGCTAACAAAACAGCACTGAAAAGCTTCCTTTACAAAGGGAAATAATGTATCTCTAAATATAGAGATATACAGATATAGCCTTAATTGCACATATTCCTGCTGAACTTGAAACATTCCTGTCTCGGGCATCAGGTGAGGTGTCACTGATTGAGAGCCAGCCACTACCCTGGTATCACACAGCACTCAAACAGCCAAGCAAAGGTCAGCAGCCACCAGAGGTGAGCCTATGCAGGGAGCAGAGAAGAGAAGGTGTAATACCACAGAGTATTGCTGTGCAGAGGAGGCTGGCAGGAGCGGGGGTGGGTACGACACTGCGGAGTACTGGACAGGCTGGGAGGAAGGCTGCAGAGCCCGCAGAGGCTGCAGAAATAACAGGGTTATGAACAAGGTTAACACCAGAGTAAGAGAGGTGAAAACAAGTCTTTTGTAACTGAAAAAGGCAACCGTGCTCCCAAAGAGCAACTCGCTCCACTCTCAGAAACAGAATGGATACTTCTTTTTTCCTAAGCTTAAAACTGCATGGAATGAAAACAGAAGTAACTCTGAATATCTCAGTCTCCCAAAAGACATCCGTTGCTTTATTTGTTATACACTATATTAGCTGTGTCAGCAAATTGCTTCTATTTAACGTTTGCTGTTTCCTTTAGAGAGACTAAAAACTCCACATGCATTTTAAGCACAAAGCATCTAAAGGCAGAATGAATTTACTACTAACCATAGATTCAAATATACTACTTTCATTTATTCAGCAGTACTAAAATATTTTCTCTAGACAGCTATCATTGCTCATAATATTTCAGGCAGGTTTAATTCCAGCATCCATTGAGAAGGTAATCAGAGAATTAGTACAGAATTTGTGAAGAAAATGGCAAATATTACATACACACTTCTGTGAACTAGAAAGAGTACAAATGAGACCTTTTTCAAAACAGACCAGCTCTACTGTGGTATACCCAGCTATCTGGTAATATCTGAACATATTTAAACAGGGAAAACAAACCAAGGTAAAGGTTTAGATGAAGTTCTGTAAATAACTTTTTGATAAAATTTAAGAACCATCTGAAAATACCACAGGAGACTACAGCCAGTACCTTGGTGCCTGAAATAGCTGCCATGGAGAGGGAGAACCCTCCCTTCTCCTGCCCAGACATTTTGCTTTTCTTCTCCTTCTAGGGCTGGGGCAGTCTTTAATCTGGCCTGTTCTACTAAGCTCTTGTACAAGACAAGGATAAAACACATCCTGTACTCGTGTGCGTGGTTTTGTGAGTAGAATAGGCCGAAGTGCTACTAATGAGATGTTCATGCTGTACCGGTCCTAAGCTACTCCTGGTGCCATGACTCCTGCTTGTCCTGTACAGCCCAGGAATTCATCTGGCTGAGAAGCAACCCTAAGACAAGAAACCCAAGGTTCCAGTTGGATTAACTCTCCCCCCAGCTGCTGACTGTGTTGCTCTTAATGCCTGGGTAACTCCACAGTACAATTAGGGATGAAGGCAGAACCTCTTGTTCTTGATAACAGAACATTTTCATACTAAAATCCCTCAGTATTTTTAAGAAAAGGTATGAGCAGAGCTGACAGTTCTGAGGACTGGGAGGGAAAAAGCCCAGTTACCCTCATCTGCGTGACTGTTCTTCGCATCCTCTGTGGCAGAATAAATAACCCCCCCGCCCTGATCTCGGAGCTGAGTGCGAGCCCAGCCCCAGTGTCCCTGAGCATGTGTTTGACAAGTGCACCTGTGAGAGGATGGGGTTTGCTCCGGGCTGGTGCTGGGCTGGGCTGGGCAGGGCTGGCTGAGGTGCAGCTCCAGGCACTTGGGTCCTAACAGGCTGCTGAGGCAGGGGAGGATTGTACACAACCGGAGTGCCATCGGGATTGAGGAACGGCTGACCTGCCGAGGGGAAAGAGAACAGACACAACCAGTTGCAGCATCTGAACTGGGAGAAAATAGACAAATACATTTACAGCAGGCAAAATAAATAAAACAGTAACACTGAAAAATAAGTGAAGTCATCCTGTTTTATAGGACAGATTCATGCCAAATGCCCACAACTATAACAGTAATGACTACATGCAGCTAAAACCCAAAACATTTAAGCTAAACAAAGATACCCCAGTCTTTACTTAGTGAACACAGATAAATATTCCTTATATCCTACTCATCTTGAAACTTGATTTTTAATCAAGTACATGAATATGACAGGAGTAATAAAGGAAAACCCTACTAAAAGTACTCTTTTAAGGATATTTTAAAAAATTAAATCTCCTTTAATCAGTTCGAACACCAATCAGAACACAGGAGAGCTTAAAGGCAAATATTTTTTGAAAACTACATAAAGCAATAGCTGCCCTGGTATTCAGATGACTGCTAATAAGATTACTGATAAAGGACTCTCTTCCCCTATTCTTAGATTAATTGGCTTTTAGCTTTCAAAATAAATAACATAGTATTATTCTCCTATTTAATAATTTGCAACCTCAATATTACAGCAGTGGGCCAGTGAAAAAGAAGTGAAAAATAAACTCCATAAAAGTAAATTATAAAAAAACCCAGTGATTTCTTTTAGTGCCTGGGTTGGAAAAACCAAAACAAATCGAAGGAACAAGAGCCTGGCTGGCAAGGACCTGTGCCTACCTGCTTAGTGACATGTCTCCTGCACTGGTTTATTCTGATGCTTAAAGGGCCCAATACTGATGTAAATTTTTCTCTCCCCTGATTTAAAGATATTCTTGTCCTTTCCAGAAAGGCATAAACTGAGCCTAAAGCCTTTGCACCCTGTCAAAGCAGCCTAATGCTCCTCCAGACTTCTTGGTCCCATCATACTTAAATGCAACTGCCCAGCATAAAGAGTGTAACAGTTACTGAAGAAAGGACTGAGGAATTCATGGCAGACACAGAAGGAGTATAAACAGGTTTGCAAAAATAAGCTGCAGCAGCTGGGCTGCAGCTCATCAGGTGATACTCAATTGAGCTTAATAGATTTCTCTTTAACACTCAAGAATTGGGAATTTTCACACAAATAGGGACTCAGATTTTCATATTTCCTTCTACCACTTCCTGCTAATCACTGGAGCTTCACTTGTTTCTTGGAGTGTCTGGGTAAGAACTGTCTCTTCCTAATTCCCATCTTCAGCCAGTGAGAAGAATGGCTCTGCTGCCCCAAGGGCACAGAATCCTCTGTCAGAAACTCTGAGGAACCAATCTCTGCTTTTGGAACTCTGGCTGGCATTGGAACAATAAAGCCAGAGCAACAATTACAGAACACAATGATTCGAGTACATCAGAAATTGAAGTTTATCTGCACCTACATGTTCCTTGTTCTCAAACTGTTCTTCATCTTCTATTAGAAGCTTATTAGACATTAACATAATTATAAAAGACTATTAATGAACTTAGCTCTAAGATGACAAATACATTCTCCTCCAAATCCTATGAAAATTAAGTCCTACAGCAACTCATTTGTAACCAAATTTTTAGCAATTGATTCATATTAAGGAAAAAGATAAATTTATCTATTTCAATGTTATACCTTCTAGTTAAAAAAATTAATTACTACACGATCATTTTAACAGCCTCAATGAGAAATATTTTGCTTAAAACATCATGTGCAGTTATATTCAAACATAATCAAGTCCATCTACAGAATGATGGTAAATATATCCTGAAGTATTTTCTTTTCTACAATGAAAACAAATCATTATACTAAATTAAAAAATACAATTTCTTAAAATTATGATGTTTTACATAAAAGGTAAATCAAAATTTTCCAGATTTCTTAATTTCTACAAGAAGTAAAAGTTTGCCCAGAGAATGCTAACTCATTATTTAATCCAGACAAGCAATTACAGATGTCTTTGCATCTACATTATGAAGTATGTTTCCTACTACTTACTAAAAATGATCAGCATTGGCCAATTACACCAACACTGATTTAATCCTGTTTTATAGTGACAAGGAGAAGTTTAGAAATAGCATTTCATCCTGTGCTGCTTTCTTTCACTTGTGTTAACTCGGCCTTGAGCATAGAAATGAGAGTGTGTTGCATCAAAAAAAATGAAGGATGATAAATTCTTTCAAGTCAATATAAATTCTTTCTCAGGCTCTCTCCCCTCACTGAAACTGTTTTATAGTAGCACTGGAAAAGACTTTTTCTTCTCCTGAAAAAAGCTGAAACGATTAATTTAAGTTATTCTGTGTTCTGGATACTAAACCATACAATTTCATATTTTGTGCAAGTCACTCATTAAAATTTTACATGTAAGTTGAAACTCTTCTAGAGAAAATCATGTGAGTTTACTCATTCCTTTGATCCTCCAGTCATGCTTCCTTGTTAAATTAAGTGCACTGAACGAACACAACCACATTAAAAAAATAAAGAGAAAAATAAAGGACAAAGGACAATACTGACACGAAGTCTTATGCAAACACTCGTGCATTTTTTTCCAAGCTCCCCAGTGTAACAGAGACACCCCCAAGCATGTACCAACCTGTTTGAGGGTTGACCAGCACACTGCCAGGCGGGATGCCCGCCGCTTCCAAGGGAAGCAGAAAGAAGCTACTGCTAGCAGCAGGTGCCACTTGCCCGCTCATGCCACCATCAAAGGAAAGAGAGTTACTAGAGCTGACAGTTGGATACACGGCAGGTGTGCCAGGAGAGGGCTGGCTTAGAGCTGGCACTGGAAGAGGCTGCTGGCTGTGAGAGAGAGAACCCGTGGAGGACCCTACACTACTAGAAGACTCTGAACCTAGGAAAGGAGTAACGAGAAATTGGTTTTACCTGGAGACAGTAACATCATGCTCACTTTAAAATACACACTTGTAAGTGCTCACCCTGATAGCTCAGAATTAAGCCCATCATTCAACAGCAGCCTTGTCAACGGACTCCCCCTCCATCTCCCCTGGAGTACCATTACAAGGTCCTTTCTGTGAACCAAGGGTCAATTCAGCACTGCTTTGCACTGCTAAGTGAGGCTTTCAAGTCTAGCTCTGGTTTTCTGGGCAGAAAATGTGTATTTGTACCTCCAGAATTCATGGGAGTGTTTGCTCACTACTCCAAAATGCTGGATTGGATGCACTGAGGCAGTGAACACCCAGCCCCAGCTCCTGCAGCTGTGCAGGTGGGGGCATTGCAGGGAATGCAGCTGCAGGGCACCCGTGTCCCTGCAGGTTCACCAGCTAAAGCCTCATGCTCTGCACACAGAGCCTGCATGCAAGCAAGGACCAGTTTCTTTCCACTACTGGGGGTCAGATCTTCTCTGACTCATCTGTTGGACAATTTGCATTACACTACAACCCACAACACTATTTTTTTTCTCCTCTGACAATTTGCAGACTGATATCAAGAATACAGCTAGAAAAAGACAGGGTAGCTTTAGTTCGGCTTTTATGCAACAATTCAAATTTCAAAGGAGTACGAAATAGCCAATTGAAAGCAATAATCATTTTACAGATAGGAACTACTGTAAACATTGCAAAGTAGTGGAGAACCAGACCCTCAGCTTCTTGAAAGGCAAGGCATACAGCTAAAAGAAATACTCCAAAAGTCCAGTATGGAGAGGTCTGTGGAACTGCTGTTCCCAGGTCACTCTACACCTGGAGCTTTAGGTACACAGTTTAGCAAAGACTTAATAAGAAGTACATGATACTTGCAGTATTTGGAAACAGAATATAGTTGTTTAAATTTAAGAACTCCTCACTAGCAGCCTCTATACAATCCAGAAGAAAAAACAAGACTCAAAAAGCACTCTGATGGAATTTATCTACTGCTTTGCAGTCCTCCATAAAAGTTGCTAATTGTAACCCTTCTACTTGTGCTTACGAAGAGAGCATAGCTTGAGGCACTGGCCTTTTTTATTGCTGAATGAAGTGAAATCAAAGCTATTAATTGTAAACTGGGTGAGACAGCACATCCCAGCTCTGTAAAACCATCATTGCCTGAGCAGAGTTACTTGGATTCATTTCCAAGTATTTTCATTTCTAGATTATGCAGAGAAGTGAGGCTGAAGCCATTATAACCAGAGCCAATTACACCCTCGAACAAAGTGAACAAACTCAAGCTCAACATGTGCCAAATCACCACAACCTTTAACTGCATGAAGCAACAACCATCAAGGTGGGCATTCCAAACCTGGAATGTTAACTCTCAGAATGCCAAAACAAGGTTTCCAGGAAAAATTTTAAGAATCCATTTATGTTCTTGAAATTTAGCCAACAAAGATTTCTAAGAATGCATTTTATTGTCAGGTTGCAGTTTCTTTTCAAGCTGTGCCAAATAGCATCACTACACTGCTAAATGGAATAACTCTGTATGATGGCACAATTTTACAGCAGAAGTACCTTGAAAAGTTTTGGAGTTTTTTTATACAAGTATACAATAGACAAACAGAATTTGTTACTGTTTTACTGCATTAAGATACAGCAATGTGGCCATATATCTAAAAGGTAGTGGTGGTTTCAGGGAAAGCAAAAAATTTAAATAGATCCTCATTAGAAACCAGTTCTATAAATAAGATCAAAGCCAATATTAATAAGGCAAGCAATTATATTCTGCTTTTTTACCGTTCTACTTCAAATTCTGAAGCAGCTACCAGTAACCCACCCATGTATTACATGCCTCAAAATTCTCCACAGATTAGCAACGGGATCAAATTATGCTGCCATTTGAAATACAAATATTTACTAAATTTCATTTCTGACCCACAGAAGATTCATTCCCATATTTTCTGAGATTTTGTTTTCACATTAATTACAAGTTAACACATCTTTGAAACCCTGATTCTTACAAGCTTTTTTCCCCAACATTTTTGAATCTTAAAATGACACAGTACACTTCATTCCACTGACCTCATTTCTATTAAGTAAGCATTTTAGTCATACTCATTTTAATTTAACAGAAGAGAGAACACAATAAAAATAACTACCAATTCATAGGCTTTAATGCTGTTTTATCTGAGCTAGCAGGATAGCAGTGCACAGTTTCCTAAGACCGTGCAATGCAGCTCTGCCCCACTGGAACTGGAGACCTGAACTCCAAGTACTTTATACAAGACTATTTCTTGTAAAAAAAAGTTTTCAAACCCTTTGTATGAGATGAAATGCATTGAACTTCAGGCCATCTACAACACACTTGAAAATTCTCCTTCCAAAGCCGGAAGTGTTCACCTCATTTGTTACACTAGGGCTCTAGGGCTGGGTCTGTAGGTGTTCCATGTGTGCAGCCCCCGTATCCCGAGGGAATGGGATGCATGGAGCCTCCCCACCCGGAACACCTGCCGTGCACACCCGGCTCAGCCCCCAGTGCCTGCCCTGAGGCTGCTGTACCTGTCTTGGACAGCCTGCCCGTGCTCTTGCTGCTGCCAGAGCTGTCCCCGCGGGTCAGCACCGAGATGCCGCTGAAGCTGCTGGCCTTGGTGACCGCGGGCTTCAGGTTGCGCAGGGAGCTGTCGGAGTCGGTGCTGCTCCAGGGCCGCGGCTCGCAGTACCTCAGCTCGGTCTCAGTGCTGCTCTGGTGGCTGTTGGCCGATCTCCCCGATGTCTCCTTATTGATTCTGCAAGTTACAAACTGAGCTTTTAGCACAAGCAGCACTTGCAAAATAAGGGAAAAGAAAAAAACAAAAAGAAAACAAAGAAACAAGAAAGAAAACGTAAATGCATGCAGAATACTTTGGGTTTTGTTTGTTTAAAAGAAAGCATCAAATACCTAAGTATCTGTCGTCTTTGTTGTGTACTATTAGTTTCTTCCTCCTGGATTCTGTTGACATTTTAATAAGATAGCTTAATATTTATTAAGAAAATAGGAAGACAAAACATAATTAAACAGCAAATTTTCTTACCTTTTATCAGTGAAATAATTCTCTTGGGAACACAGGGACTGAGGGGCAAAGAAGTGCAGAAATTAATATGAATGGCATCTAGAACTCCTACTACAAAACATAGCAATCTGGAGCCTTGTGCATTATATACAGACTTTTACAGCACCCTCTCTTTATATTAAGCTGTCTGAAAAACTTTCTCTCTGGTGAAAAATTTCCATGAGGAAACAAGACAATATAAAAAGGCCCATGTGCAGGAAATCAAAGTCAGCATCAGGATAGTTACAATGCAGTTGGTTTCTATCAGACTTTTTCTGAAGTTACAATTCTTCCCTTGGGCCTTTGGTGCCTTCTGTCACTTGCAGCTGGTGCGTGATTCCCAGGGCTGTCACAGCACCTGAGCTGCCTTGTCTTCTGCTGGGAGGGTGGAGGGGGAGAGAACACTGCTGCTGCAGTAACTGCTCACTGCTTTGGGTACCAGTCTGGGTATGTCTGTACTCAGAACAGAACCAAAAAGGCTGCTCAGATTATGTCGTCCTTGATTGTAACTCCCAACATCTGGCACAAAGCTTCTAAGGGTAGTACATGGTAAATGAAGATGCAAAAGGAAAATGTAATTTTATATCCAAAAGTCCATTCTTCTTGTTTGTAACTAAGGTGAACAAAAAAAATAAATTAGCCTCTCAAGAGCTCATTACTCTCTTCAGAATAAGAATCTGGTTTTGGATGTGCAAGAGCTACAGATAAACGTCAGAAGTGGATTATTAGAAGTAACACATATTTTTAAAGACATATTTGCTCTGTTTTACTCAATATAATCACTACTTGCAATTGAACTGTAGCCTACAATGTTGTCCTGCATGGTATCTCCAATCAGGAGATTAGACTGTGAGATTCCTGACTGGAATTTCACATATGGGACCCTCAAATCATTTTACTATGACCACTCATAAGATGTGCTTGCTATAGATACAAGTGAGAAAAGAGTTTTTTGGTTTTTTAATTTGCTTGGGTTTTTTCTTGTTTTAATTATTGCTCTGTGCAACAACTGAAATAATTGCAGAACCAAAACTCTGTAACCTAAATTGCAGTGAGGAGCAAAACAGTGCAAAGGGGGAAAATGCATTGCACTAGATAATGCTAGAGAACACTCCTAAATAATTCTTGCGTTGTTTGAGTTTCATGCAGCAGCGATTAGAGAAAACAGAAGATTTGTCAGTAACTGCAATATCATTTAAAACTCACTCAGGCCACACTCTCTTATCTGCTCCGTGTCATTCAGAAACAGAAAGTTTCCTGGAAAGAAGTCTCCTGGAAAGCCACCTGTGCATGTATGTGTGCGAAGGGTTCATAGAAAACAGTGACAGATTGTTTTTGATACGTACATCTTGTGCAAATATCCTTTCTCTAGCTCTCTGATATTCTTCTTCACGTTCTTCTATGGACTTACTTCTTCTGTCATCTTTTAATCGTATTCTCATCTAAATTAAGTGGTACAGTGTCAATTTACACTAGAAAGCAGTAAGAATGCACAGTCAAATACAGCAAGTGGAAGGAAGAAGTTGTGTGTGCTTTACCTGGTTGTCATCTTTGTCTAAACTAGAGTTATCTCTCTTAAGGATGTACCGCTTCTGGAAGTCATCGCTCTTCTCATCCTTTATATGCTCACAAAACTTTTGGTCGGGTCTGAGAAAAGTCGTTACAAAGAAAACATTTATGGTTTTGTAAATATATACTGTACACACAGTGGAACAAACTGAAATATACTCAAGATAAATTTTAAATATACTTAATATTCTAACTGAAATAGATTTTTGCTGTCCGGGCAATGGAAAAGATGAGGTGCACCCCCGACAAGTCCTGTCCTGAGGCATAACAAACCTGCTTTAAAAATCTCTTCCTCCTTCAAAGCTTTTGCTACAATTCCCAGTTATGGTGGGAAGCAAACCACATGCCCTTGGGGAATCAGAAGTGCTTTGGAATCCCGACTGGTGCCATGCAATGGATATTGGGCATGCATGGAAGTGAAGACAGGTGTTTGCTGCCAGAGCCGCAATACCTCAGAGTTCATTTCAAGGGAAAACAGAAGAAAGAAGGTAGAGAAGGAAGCACTGAAACTTAGAAACTTCTAAAACAAAATTAAGTAGAGATGAGTAAGAGAAGAACAGTATAATGCAGGCAAGCAAGAGCTTCACACAGTCATAGGGAGAGAGTGAAGCAACAGATTACGAATATTGCTTTGGTATTTTATCTCCTTTGTGAAAGAGAAAGTGGTATTTTGCAAATCCTTGTTATTAAAGAGAGATACCAAGTACCTGAATAATAAAACTACTGCTATCATAAGAGAAAAGCTCAGACAATCAGGAAATATTTGTCTAATAGAGGACAGAATAAATGTATGCTCTTCTCTATTTCTGTTTTTATCATTACCCAGGACTCCTGGATGGAGTCAAGGGAGCTTTTCCTGTGAAACAGCCAGCTCTGCCTATTGGGTACTGGATGCCCAAACATAATTAGCAGGCATTTCAGAGAACCTTTAGACTGTCTTACCTCTTTCTTTTAAAGGTCTCTGAATTTACTGCCCTGCAATCACCAACTCCCACTCCACTGAGATGTGCCAGTGTGCACTGGGTGGTTGATGTCAGTAACATCCCTGCTCGGCGAGGGAGCCGCGAACCTGCCTATGAGGAAAAGGTAAGTTTGGCTTTATTCTACATGGAGCAGATCTCCAAGGTTTTCTTTCTAAATTCTTATTTTATATCTAAGGCGATTTAAAATAAGAATATTGAAAACATCAAGAATCTTTATGTCTGCAGGTTAGATGAAATGCCTGCTAATTAGTAACTACACCTATAGGGGCTTCCAGAGGCCACAAGCTATTTAAATATGGTCTAAAAAAATTTTTAAAAGCATAAAAATGAAATAATCTTTTATTAGTTCTTATTCCACAGTTGAAGTGCTAGACTGAAGCTTCAGCCTAGAGATGCTAGTAGGTGCAAAGGCAACAGATTTGAAATGTATGGCTTTCTAGGCCAATTTAGATATAGGTTGTACAGCCAAAGCAAAAACACATACATAAATAATGTAAGTATTCAACATATATTTAGGATCTACATATTTTTCTAAAACCTTTTGAGGAGAAACTGTTTACTTAAGTGGAATTTCAGTGTGGCATATCATCTCAGTTCTACTGACTCCAAAATAGGGTGGGTAATTAAATTTTTTTCTCCCAAAGCTCTAAAGACTGTACCTAGAGACTAAGATGCAGGCACAGTAAACTGCTGTTTTCATGTTCAAAACCAACAAAAAACAGTGTCAGGCAAATGCTTAAGTTAAAACTAGAAACTAGGTGGCATAAATATGTCAACACATTAGATCTTTGTCTTTTTGAGAGAGAATGAGGAGACAGAGCAAGCGCAGAGGATGGAGAGAACAGCTGGGTCCCTTGAATGAAAACCTCAATTCGGCACAGGTTTCAGAGTTGCTGTGGCCCCAGTGCTACCTTCTCTGCAATATGGATTTTCTCGGGGGTTTCTCCAAGAACTCCCCAGCCCTCACAGTAAAGCAGCACGCCATGGCTTGTTAACCTGGTTGACATTTCCACTGATGTCTGTCTTCCCTGCTACCTTTATTTGTAAGGCCATGAGAGATCTGTAAGCAACATTATTCCAACAGAAGAACTTCAACAGCTGAGTTCTCCCAGCAGAATTTTACAATACAAAAGCCAAAGTTGTGCAGGTCCCCTCCCTTCACCAAATCAGAAATGACCCCGTTCTAAGATAAGGGCTGGCTCTGCTTTCCAGAAGAAACAAAGAACGTACTTTGTACACTTTAATGGTGTAAATCTTTAAACAAATAAACAGTTGCTATAAATTTGTATTTCACAGAAACAAAGTTAGCAATGCATCTCTGCCAGAAAAGCAACAAAAATTCTTAACTTAGAGATAACATCCTTTTTTCCCCCAAAAGAATTCAAACATGAAACAGATCCCATTATTACACAGCAGAACATGAACAGTAAAGAGCTCTCAACTACCTCTCCTTGATGCCTGTTCCCACTGAGGAAACAGACCTCACCTGCTACAGCATCACTGCCTCACACATCCCAGGCATTAGAGCTATGCATCAAAAGGGGTTTTCAAGGCTTTGACACTTACATTCTTGTATTGCTAGTTTTATTTACTATGACTGACTTCCCACTCTGGTCCACGTTGTGTTCTAATCCAAAGTAAGCAGCTACCCTGTGCAACAGCATTCTATGGTAAGATGTCATTGGGGGAAACTTTTTTCTTGGTACTCTGGAAGAAAGGAATAGTAGCTTTATTAAATAAACAGGAACACTCTTGAATTCTTTTTTCCTATGAGAGTACAGTACTTACTCATTATTACCAATGAAATCTAAAATTTCCTGTTCTAATTTCAGCAGCATCATTCTGTCCCTGAAAATAAAAACACAGCAACTCACATATGAGACACTCCAATAACTGCAGTTGTATTCATCTTAAGAATACACAGATCAGAGCTGTGATCAAGGGATGATGGCAGACTGGAAATAGGACCACCAGGTGTCAAATGCAGTATTTTTACAACAAAGTATTCCTTTTTTGCTATATTGTATTGAACCTGCCTAGTGAAACATGCTGTTCTGCTCTCACATATCAGAGTACACACATCCTCCAAGAAGTCTCTGCCTAGGAGGCTCAGCAGGAAGTGCAGTCATGGAGAAGACAGGCTCCAGGAGGAAAAGCAGTGCTGAGGTTGTTCCTTGTCGGTTGGTGTGGGCACGGGGATGTGCAGAGGCCTCAGCTGGCTCTTGGATTGTGAAGCACATCAGGGCATCACTGAGAAAGTGATGGGGCACATCACCAACAACCAAGGGCTTAAAGCTGGCACGTGTGGCAACGTGCTGACATATTAGAAATACAAAAAGCTAAAACTCAAGGTGGTAGAAAGGAACACTGTTCTTGAAACTGCTTGTACTGGTTCTAATAAACTGTTAAGTTGCAATGAAATTCACTGATGCACAGTTCATAATCTGTGCACACTGAGTAACTAAGCTTCCCAGTCACTGTGCATGGAAACCCATGGAGATCTTCACCTACAATTCCTTATTTCCACTGAGATGCTTCATGACTGCAAACAGGAACCACGTAAGAGTCTCACAGAGGTCCGTGCTTTCTAATTTTACTCTACAGGACTATGGCTTTGGCCATATTATGGCTCATTTCATGTTTTTTCCCAATAAAATGGAATCCAAATAAATTACCACATTGGAAGTCCGAACTATAATATGAATGAATAACAAATAGCAGTGAAACAGCTTTTGTGGCAGAACACAACTGCACCAAGTTAATTTCTTGCCTTGTACTACAGCCACAAACCCAGCACAGAACCCGTGAGGGAAAGAACAAACAAGGCAAACAGGGACACACTGCAAACGTCAGAGCAACAGACCCAGGTCAGCTCTGTTGCTATCCAGTGATGGACTCGGATTAGGTCAGATTTGGTTTCTGATATGCAGAATGAAAATCTCTAACTACAGTTATATGGTACAGTTTAAAAAAATGCTTTTATCTATAAATTCAGGGCAAGACAGATTAGAGTCAGAGAGGCAGTTTGGTCTCTAACAAGCAGGTGCTACGGACAGTACAAGGTTTAGAGACAATGTATTGAAGTCCCTTCAGGGAGAGACTGCACATAGACTGAACACATTATTTGCATATTAAACATTAAAAGCATTTAAACCATTTCAGTGTCCTGAACCTCTGCTCAAAAAGCAAACCAATTACAGCGGTGTTTTAGACAGTCTGTGCAACAGAATCTCATCCTGAATAACTGACATGGAGGGTTAGACATTTAAGAGGGGGAAAAAATAAAATCACAAACAAAAAAACAGGTAGTGTGACACCTCAGGCAACAAGAAGAAAGAAAAACATAAAAAAGTTGACATTATTGATTCTTACCTGGGATTGTTTTTTAATGTATTTACTAAAAATTCATGAAGATCTATACCAGTGGAATCTGTATACTCCTGGCTGGAATCTAAGGGTGAGGTGGAAGAGAACAAAATTACACTCTGAGGAAGCTTTTTGCCAATTATTGCTGAACATACTCTATATAGATCAATACTATATAACCATTAAGTAAATTATTGCCAAAATTGAATGCTTCCAGTTTCCTGGCAAAAGGCCCACAAGTCAAACAAAACAGAAAACCCACCACCACCCACTATCCCCTAATTCAAGAGTAATACAGAAGCAGAAGTTTCAGAAACACCACCAATCTATTAACAGCTGGCTGTATGTTGTGAAGAAGTTTATCACCTTGAGAGACCTGATTTCCATCAGCCTGCCACCTTTTCTCACTATCCTACACTGCAGTGTTGTGTACACACCTGTGGAGCAGCAGCAGCTGCTCTCATCTACTGAACCACTGGATGTTGCCCAAAGAAATTCTGTAATTAGAATGTAACAGTTTAACCTGCACAAGGTGGTGCTCTGTATTACTAAAAATCCTCATTCTGTTGGGCTTTGTTTTCACAACATCAGGTTTAGATGTTTTCAAAAAGAAGTCTCAACCTTCCCCCTCCTTTTTTGTTTTGGTGAAAGAAAGTATTCAGTTACATACTCTCCTCTAAAATCTGTCCCTGAAAGAAATGATTTAACCCCAAATCTTCCCTTACATGAGCACTTTTGAGTTCCAGGCACTAGGATTCAAACCAACAGGTGTTGAACAGTATTTTTGGAACTAGATTTCTTCCAAGAACTACCTGTGTGTTAACCTAGTCTCAACTTAGTTAGTCTCAACTCAAACTTATGCCCAGAGGTCCCAGCTCTTCTAGCTGCCCAGAGAGATTAAGTCAAACCAAGCAAGTCTGAGCATTTATGGTTTGGAATTACTTTTGATTCTGGGGAGGAGAAGGCAAAAAAAAAGGGCTATGCCTAGTAAAAACGTCAAGATTCAGTAATTATTTACTTCAATTTTTCTAATTTGCAAGTGAGCAATGATTTAGTTATAATTACTAGAACTGATGCTAAAATTCCCTAATTTCCTATTTTGGCACATCCTATATTGGGAAGTAATTAACCTTCAGAGGAGAGAGTGGTTTAATTCAGAACAGCCACCTCTACCGCAGCCATTCTGCCACTTTGCTCTCAACTCCCCGTCGTTACCTGTTGGGTATTTGGGGGTGGTGGGGGTGGTGTTTAAGGCATCATTTCAAAGACTGAGATTTATAAATGCAGGTTAAGTTCTCCATCCCCATGCTTTTTATTTCACAAATACCTGGCTGCCAGCTGGGATAAGCTGCACTGAAATTCCACATGAGGAATGCCTTATGGAATTGCAGGACATGAGATGGACAAGTGCCACTTGTCTCAAAGAGAATTCCAGCTCTAAAGGTATTTCCTATACTCTGTCTGAGCTAAGATATTTAGGTAAACATTCTGGATATTTAAAGCAAGAGCTGTAAAATGATTTGCCAACTTAAATGCATAAAGTCTTCTACCTGTAGGAGCCATTAGGCAGCATGGACAAAAACCGGTTTCACGTCATTGATTTCACAGCTCTCTTTCAGATTAAAACCTAAAGGTTTTCAGCACATAGACTGTCACTTCAACCCAGAATGCAGGAAGTGCATTTTTAAGTGAAAACATAATACTTGTCCTTTTTATTTATGTAGTTCTACCCTAACTCCAAAACTTTATAGAAAAAATTCTAGATACTATCAAAAGTAAAATAAACAAAGGAGAACACTGACTCCTGTTGAATGAGGATCAGAAAAAGTACAAAGGGAGCTGTGCCACTCTCACTTCAGTTTCACAAGTCCTGTAACAACAAAGCCTAGGAATAAGACAGGAGCTTCCACTGACTTGTGAAGTCAGCTTAAAGAACCCTTGGACACAACTGAGACAACACAGCTGTTTTTATGCTGCTCTGCACAGCCAGACAGGAGAGAAAGGGAAAGCATTTGCTGGAGTGTTTGATGCAGTCTCAAAAGCAGTCTTTCCTCTGGGACCAATTCCTTCTCCAGCTCAAAGGTGTTTGATCTATTTGCTTCATTTGCAAAAAAAAGTTTAAAAAATAAAGCAATGTTTATGCAATGAAGACCTGGAAGCAGAACTGTATTTTCTTATGTTCTTTATCTATACAGCGTATTGAAAAGCACAAGGAGAGATAGCAAACCTCTTGATAACATTTTTCTGGACAGTTTATCACTGGATTTTTCCTTTTCTGATTCATCTTTTGCAGGTTTTTCTTCTTTTTCAAAAGACTGTGACAACTGGATCTGAATTTTCTCCTGTCAAAAAGTAAAAATCAGTCACCACACAGATTATTTCAAACAATACCTTCAGGAGAACTGTTCTGTACTATATTACCTGCAAAATAATGAAGTAAAAAAAAATTGTCTACATATTCTGATTCCACATGTGTTCCACATGACCACACAAAGAAATTATTTATCAGTAAGTCAGAAAGTACAGAGAAGGCATAGAAAGGACCACACACATTTTAGGATTCACACACACTTCCAGGCCCTGACTGCTATTGCAAAATGAATTCAAAGTATCTTACTCCATACATATAAGAAAATATTCTGGTTTTTCAGATGTATAAATTTTATACTGCCTCTATATTTTTAAGTCATGTCTCATCCACAATGCTTTTTTCCTCCCCTTTCTTCACTGTTCTTTACTATGAAAGCTTGTTTCAAGTTTTGATTTGGCTCATACCAAGAAAAAACAAAACAAACAAAAATTTTGAGTCTAATGAGACCAGCATTTCCAGATCCACAAAAAAAGCGAAATATTTACAGTACAATATATCAAGGCAAAGTTTGCAAACCTGTCATCAAGTCTTAGTTTCATAACTTCCTGTGTATTTTGATAGAGTAGCTTTGTGTGCAATCATCTCAAAATCCGTGGTTTTATACCAGCAGGTGAACTATTACAAAACCTGTTTCTCAAATACAGCAAAAAGTTTCCCTCTGAAATTAGTGACATAATGGTCCCCTAAATACCCTGAACAGTGCAAGACTGCAGTTTGTTTTTCATGCCTCTTCACTCTTTCAGGAAGTTGTCAGTGAAGGACCAACACATTTCAGACAGCCAGACCCGAGGAGTTTGGGAGCAATAGAGTCACCGTGCCTGAGGGACTCCCACAGGAGCAGTGGCCAAGCTCTGTCAGAGCCAGACTCCCCAGTCACCTTTTAACTCCCTCAAATGTCAATTCTGCTCCCTCAGATGCCAGCTGAGTCCATGCTGTCACCTCCACATTCCCAAGAACATCTAATCCTTCCCAATCTAGAGAAGTGCCCCTCATGCACTCTTGTCTATCCCTCTTCTGCCCTGCACCTTAATCCTTTCTGACACAAGTCCTCACTCTTCCCTCAAACCCATTCTCACCCACATCCAGGCCCTTGCTCTAAGCTCTGCTCTTGTGTCATTGCACAGCCTTGATCTCACTGGTGGAATGCAGCCAGAGTTAAATTTAGCCAGGATCCACCAGGCTGGAGCCTGTTCATGTGCCCAGCCCGCAGCCACTCCTGCCTGTGCCGGCACAACGGGAGCGCTGCACCACCCAGGCTGTGCTCCCGCAGTGGTTCCCATCTGCAGCTTCGGGGCAACAGCTTTTTCAAATGAGGGAAAAACTGAGTTTTACCAGCTGTCCCTTTCATTGTGACTTTTCCCCACACTAAATGTTCCAATAAACATCCTAATTCATGAGCACCGGCTAAACAGCATCTCAGTGTGAAGACTTCTCAGCTTTGGACAGTGGCTATAACCACATCTGATAAATACCATCCCCAGTCACCAGCAAGGAACTCTCTCATCTGATTCTTTCCTAGTCTTGAGAATTCACTTGGCTACAAACCTGAAGGAGTCCAGAACCAGTCTTTGCATTCCTTACCTCATAAACCTGAGTATAATTCAAATGAGCAATTTATTTGTCACTACAAAATGCACTACACTTATCATTCACCAAGTAGCTGCGTCACCTTTATTGAAGAAAGAAATGTTTTTGTCTTATTAAGAAATTATTCCTGACTTGGATTCACCAGTGTGTTACCCTCCATGTTACAATACCACTATACAAAACTATCAGTAAATTAAGGAAATTTTCATAGTCTGATGTTTCTTCACTAGAAAAGTGACTGCAACTTCTAACCTCATTCCAAGTAATGCATGCAGCAATAGTTTAGTCAAAGCATCTCAGCAAGTAATCATTTTCATACTTCCTTCCCCAACGAGAGCTAAAAAAAGGAATCACCATCTGAACAGCCAGTTCTGCTACTACCACCAGCTCTACTTCAAAGTGTGATACACCAGAACTGGGTACCAAAGGGCACTTTCTTGTGATTTCATGCTATAAAAACTGTAGCATCTAATTAAATATGACCTACTTGACTGGAAAGCTGCCAAAAAATCTTTTAACTTCTCTTCCCCTATAAAACTCTCTTAATGCCACCCTGTTTGCAGCAGGTCTCTGCTGGCATTTGGACTGAACAGACTCCTTGCCCTAACTCAGATCACCCATCCCAAGCCCTCATTGTAGAAGAGGAAATTGTCATCAAATTTTGATTAAACTAGAAGAAGCCAAACAAACAGGAAAACACCCCAAACCATCAAAACCTGATAAATCCCACCAGCTTAACATATTTGGGAGAAAGGTAAGAATATTTCTCAAAGCCCTACAGCCTGAGACTGGGCTTTTTACCAGGAAAACCAACGTAAGTCAATAGAAACTAACATTACAGCCCCTTTGCTTCTCCCCCCGCTCCCTCTCCATTGGGTTATTTTCCTTTGCTTAGAAAGTTCAACCTTTTGAAGGTTTATTTACTTGTTACCCATAATAACAACTGTCATTCATATGAAAACAGCTCTTGCTTAAAAAGGGCTGAACCGGATCACCCTTTGCTAGTGCTTGTACTTTGTATTGGAGCATAGAGTCAGAGCAACCCGATGTTTACACAACTGATGGCCAGAGAATACAGAGTTAGTGTTACAAAGATAAAAGAGCAAACATACCCACAGTTATGTTCTTCCTCTCACAATAAATTTTTAAACTTGTATTTCACAGCACCTCTTAGTAAAGGGCTGCCAGTGTTTTTCAACAAGGATTAAAAATATGCAAGGCTCTTATCTAGGTTTCTCAGGAAGAACCAGGATCCTGTTTCATGTTGCAATTGAAAATAGAAACATAGATCAGAAAATAAATTGATCTGCTTGAGACAATTTCTTTGGTCTGTCACCCTCTTCCATCACAGCCTTCTGAGGAGAAACAGCCAGCGGAGCCAGCAGTGCCTCGCTAAGTGCCTCCTACACCAACCTGTGTCAGGAATTTCCCCCTGCTGGAGCTGCTGGTGTGAAGGGGTGACTAATGAACAGTCCCAGACAAGATCATGGAGTTATCCCCAAACTCACACCACTCCCTAGCTGAGTACATGTATTTTTCATCCTATCAAGGCTAACACTTCCTAATAATCAAAAATTGGGATTCTTCAAATATCAGCAGCAACATTATCCTGAATTTAATTCTTCCTGTGTCTTAAAACCCATATTAACACAAAACTGGAAGCCACTTTTCAGTTGCAATCACGGACACAACAGAGCAGTGACTCTTCCAGGGAGGGGAAGCATCAGAGGTGATTCTCCTGCTGCCAGAGACACCTGTGCAAGGCAGGCTCTTCCTTCTCCGAGCCACTGGAGCTCCCACACATCCCAAGCACAATTAATGCTTCAGAGTGTGGGGCTGGAGGCAGCCAGCAGCTGACTGGCACTTATGAAGAGCTCTTCCATGCTTTCCCTAAGATTGTTTGGGAAAGGAGGCCAAATGGGTGAAGAAATTGCCTGTGTGAGTTGTTACAGAGGGTCATGGAGGACCTATGCCCCACAGGATGTGCACTGCAGCACCAGAACTTGTAACAGATTCCCACTTCTAACTCTCCAACACATTTCTCCACCCTCCAGGGAAGAACTAAATTTGTTCTCGCAATCATTTCTCTGCACAGCTATTGGGATTCATAAGCCATTTCTTCTACATTACTGCTTCCAAAGAAAACTCACAGCTAGCTCTAATTTTGTTCTTAAGGCAATCTGCTTTATGGTATTCCTTTTGTACAAACTTACATTATCACACAATTCAATTCATTCTGCAGAACCAGCCTTGACATCCCTTCTACTGCTGCACGGATTCCTTTCAAGAGCCACCTGGCAGCACACAGCTAAGGACAGATCCCCAGAGGACTTGGCCACAAATGCCACCTGAGGAGAACATTTCTTATAAATGTCTGACTTGAAACCATTTAACACATGGTCTTGTGTAGTGCTGGAGGTTGGAAAATCCTAATGCCTCTTATGTTGGAAATACACCATGGATGAAGAGTCCACCAGATCAGGCTTCTGTCTTCTTGTAATTCGCTACAGTGACTGAGAAAATTAAACCCTGCTGCTTCAGACTGCACAACCCAGCCTGACCAGATCTCTCAGTCTATTTTGTTATCTTATGGGAAACATTGCAGAAGGACTGTAAATCATTATAAACATCAATAGCTCTTCTGTTGGCTTTTTATCTTTTACTCTGCAACCTATTCCAAAAATATGACTTAGATTTTCATCAAAGTAGCAGGCCCAGTTTCTGAATTCCTCTAGTAAACACTTCAAATTCTGGTATGTTAGTGAAAGCCTACAAAAATACTTATTTTCTTATTTTTCCAAAGGAAAAAAAAATCCCAAACCTAGGTACTCTGTGTTTCAATCTCAAAAAATTTTAATTAGCTTGACAAAAACCTACATGAGCTCTCAATGTCCATCCTTCCCCTGAAGTGAATTACCACCCCTCCAGCAAAAACCCCTCACAGCCTGCTTTCTACTGCTTCCTTCTTAACCAAAGTGAGACTTTTCACGAAAGCACAGTTTAGAAGCTTTTCAGTAACAGCAAAGGCCCATTTCTGTTTTGACAGTCATGAAAAAACCAGCATTTTGACAGCCCTCACTCGTACACAGAACTAAAGCCAGCAGTAGGGTTTTGCTCTGAAAATACAGACTGGTATGGAGGTAAAGTCAGGAAACTTGGATTTTGTTTAAATTCTCTAAGGTAATCTTACATATTCTGTTCAGCATCTAGGAACTCCTTTAAATGTGTTGTATCATTTTAATAGATTAATTCCGACATATCTCAGGCAGATACTACAGAGCTACCAGCAATTTGGACTAATATGCAGGAATTCAGTTACACCACCAGAAATCACAACCGTTTCCATTTTCAAAATATAAGAAGCCAATAAATTATGCTCCATACTAATCACAATGTTTCTGTCTTACTGATTGCAGACAGCACTTAAGCAGTTTAAGAGTCCGTCAAGTGCACTGTAGGACTAAGAAGTTTAAAAAACTGACAAACCCCCTCTTTCTGTCCACAGATATCAACTAGTAGAGTTCAGAAAAACAAAGCAGCAAATTCTGCACCTGATATTATCACTGCTATTAGATCTGTATTTAAAAAAAAAATTTAAACCACATGGTGCCCACATATTTAAAGAATACCCAATAGATTTTCTTTTGAACAACAAGTTACTTGAAATTGTTCCAGAAACTTCAGTAAGGTGATTTTTACCTGGAGGTCCTGTGATATTTCAGCTGTGGGAGGTGGTGGATATTCTTCACATACAGCAAGGCTCCGAACTAACTTTAACTTTGTGTTTGACTAAAGGAAAGTATGTAAAATTAAAAACTATGGCTTATAAAAGATTATATAAATATACCATAAGCCTTTATTTTTTCATTCATTATATGAAAAACAAAATGGCTGAAAACTGCATTTTTAGTGTTTTCAATAGAATAAATAATTCCCTTTAGGATGAAAATACCCAAGCAATTGCAGCTTTTGAAGGCACTACCAGCACAATAGAGCACATCTAATGAAAAGTAAATAAAATGTTGGGAAATTGTATCTCTCCATAACAATAAAAAGCCACCAAAAATATAAAGGCAAATCACAAAAGCAGACAACTAGGCAAGACAAAAATCCAACAGAATAAAACAAAGCTACAATGCCAAAAAATAAAACTAAAGGCACTTTCCACAAAGTAACGAAGCTGCACCAAGCATGAAGGGCTCCCTTCGCATGCCAGCACACCGGGCTACCGTACCTTGGACCTTTTGGCCGTCTGTCCAAAGGACTGCGCTGGCCGCTGGCGACAGGCACAACAGAGAAGGGTACATTAAACTCAGTGGCACAAGTTTGTTAATGCAAAAGTCTGTACAAGAGAAAGCTTTGACAGTTAGCACTGACACGGGCAGATCTGTGAAAGGAACAGCAGGTGCTTTTGGCTGACGGATTAGGCGCTCTCCCACTTTTGTCAGGCTTGTCCTTGATTTCCCTTCTTCATTTATCAACAATAGATATTAGAGCACTTTAACAGGAACCAAATATTATCCTTGTTCAGTGGGATCCAAGCAGTTTACTCTCACAGCCGGCTCCTACACTTTCAATTCTTGTTTCCTAATTTCCTTGGCAACATGACATGGTTTTTATAAATTCTCTTCCTATTCCTGAAACCTACCTGGAAAAATGATATTAAAAAAAGCATTGCCTCTACCAAGGGAACAGATAACAGATTATGATAACCTATCATAAGCAGCTTAAAACGAATGGGGTTTTTTTCTTTCACCTTGGGACCTATACAAGCATATTTCAAAATGGCCTGCTGATCTTTTTTTCCCCTTTCATTTAGTAACTAACTACGCATTAATATGCTTTTTCACTTCCCAGAGCCATTTTAGTAACTTATTATGCAATGATTGCCTTTTTCCTCCCAAAGCCCTTCTTCTGTTACTATTGTTCCTTAAAAAAATAAAAATTGCCAGGCTTTTATTACAGTAGAAGTATATACAGTATGCGTAGCTGAAAGGTACATTTGAATCAACAAAAGCATTTAATGATTTGTTAACTGCATAGTTAAAACTAACTCAACCCTCGGTGCCAGCAGCACAAGAATAGAAGAAACATTTAGAGTGGCATCACATAATTTAAGTACTGGTTTCCCTGGTGAACTAAAACTGATGAATAGACAAGCTTTTAACAGAACTGGTTTTAGTGAGCACAGGCCCAATATTTGTAAGGAGAAATTAACATCATTAATGTAGTTTCAAACGTTGTTTAATGGACAATATTTCCTCCTTTCAAAAGGAAACTAAAGAGAAACTCCACTGGAAAACCCCTGAATGCAGCTCTCTCCTCGCCTTAGCTCACAGGAGATGTCTATCACGTGCCTGAACTTCTTAGCAGGATATACAACATTGCTAAAAAGAACACCTCACCTAAGAGCTCTACCATGTAAAGGTAGAATTGCTTTTTCTCTCATTTTCCTCAAGTCCCACATGTCTGTTTTGGATTTTGCACCAGCTTAGCTGAGGAGCAGCAGAAGGGGAGCTCATTTAAGCTCATTTCACTATGTAACAGCATTTAAAATAGCTGCACTGAAAACTAACTGAACTCATCATCATCTTTTTAAAGGAAGCTTGCTGAGATTTTGAGCAGCAAAGACAGTTCAAACGCTTCCATGACTGGAACCATTCAGACTCTGAGTTTTGCTGTTTCCATACCTGGAACCACACAGAGACTTAAGAGTTTTCCTGTTACCTGCAAGGTATTTTTTCCTTTCCATCATCTCCTCTGAAAGCATTCCTTGCATGCTGAAAGCTGGCACTGCATATCACTGACAAAGCTTCTGTTACACCAAGCTACTAGATGTCAAAAACTGGATGATTTCCCAAGCTCCTATCAATTACTCCAGCCTCAATTAGCTTAGGTGTGTTCAAATCAAGTAGTGCAAATTTAAAGCCAAATCAGGACTGTCAGTGGAATCCTCAGTTCACTGTCAAGAGGCAAAAGAATCGATACTGGAGCAATTGCCTATCTTTTGCAAAATTTTGGAAGCTTTGAAGCCAGTATATAAGCCAAAAGAATATATGGAAGCAAACACCCCAGATCCAGCGTTTGATAGGGCACAAAGGGGAATTCAACCCAGTTATACAGGATATCGAGCTACTGCTCTCTAATTAGGCAAGTCACACACATTTCAGTTATGTTTAAGAGTGATTTGGAAAAAAAAAAGAAGAAATTGTTGCTGGGACTAAACCAACACCAACAGTGTTGGGGAGAGCTGGGGGGGCCACTGTAGAAGGGAGCTTTTCCCTTACAGATACAAGTATCACCCCACCCATCATATTCAAACTTTTCATCTAGAAACAACTGCCCTGTACAACACTCCTGGGATAGGTATGGGTTCCTGGCTTTCCTGTGTGACTTTAAAGATGTCAAAACACGAAATCCCAGCCCCCAAACCCCAGCTGTAACTGTGAGCAGTAAGCACCACAGGGGTCAGGTGAGAAGCTCTGGAATAAAGCTGGTACGGCCAGACTGCAGGCACAGCTCAGGTGAGGACAGCCTGACAGTGCAAGGTCTGGCCTGGAAGTCCAAACCCCAAAGTCCTCTGATACCACCAGCAACTGCACTCTCGGAGCTTGAAGATGGGTGGGTACAATCCAGTGATTCCTTTCTTGGACAAAACCACACTGACAGAGGATGACGCCACTTCCACTGGAATTCCAGGAAGTAGGTAGCCAATGCACACTGTAGCTGTTAACGCACATTTTCCCTCTTTTCAGACCCATGAATTTTATCTCTGTCCTAATTTTTCTGCATATACTCAGTTTTGCTCCAATAGAGCATCTTTATGTTCCCTATTTGTGAAAAAGAATTTCTACCTAATTTAGAATATGCAATCCTTGGTGAGTGCAAATTAGGTGATTTCTTTATATTTGCAGCTCTCAAAGACTTCTACTGCCTTGAGAAAACACTGTATTAATGAAAGCCCTATTTATAGTCATTATGGGCATGATTTCAAGACAGTGTTTAAAAGCAAGTATTCCAAATAATTGTATATTGAAAATAATGATTAGGTTCTTGCCTTTGATAAAACCCCACAAACACAACTTTTAAGACCAACTACTATGCTACATTTCAACTGCAAAATAAAAAGGGAAGTAAGATAGCATTTACCAAAAACATATAAATATCCAGGTTTTCAGTAGGAGTATTTGCCTACTTTATTTTTTCCTAAGTACCCCACCAGATCACATATACTAAATGCAAAGTAAAGATCTGGAGCTGTTACACGCCTTCCTCTGTCATCACTGTGCTGTCTAAACAAGCTGGATAAAAACAGGTCAGGCACAAGATGGCAAACTCAGACGTGTGAAAGGTTTTGTGAGAAGGGGCTCTATTTCTGAAGTACCATTTGGGCATTTTTGAGGATAGGCACAACATGACAAACCTGAACAAAGAGTGTTCTAAGGACATTCAGTTTTTTACCCTTCTGCAAAATTAGGTCTCAATTTTAAATCCACTCAAGTGCTACAGTCCCAAGACCCATGGACAGCTTTGTAATGCTGAGGGGAAGAACAGTGTGGTCCATGGTTACTTGCTGTCCTGCATTAGTGAGGAGTGACAGCAATTTTCCATGACACAGTAGAAGATGACTGATGGAAAAATAGTTTCACCCTTGTACATGGAGGCAGCTCAACAGCAAGAGAATCTGCCCAATCATTTATCTATTCAAAAGTATTACATCACATATTTTGGAGACAAAGACAGGTAAATCCTGACAAGACCAAAACAGCTGGGGAGGAGGCAAAGAAAGGCTTCAGAGAACTTTAGCTGTGAAACAAGAGAGAGAAGCCCAAGGTTTGTGCTAGTATGGAAGGAACATACTTGTAGGAAGAGAGATGTCAAGTTGCTAAGTAAAAAAAAATTATCTAATTCCCCCAAAGGACAAGGATATCTGCTTAATTAGCATAAAACGAAATCAGAATTATACTCACTTAACATTTGCCATGCCCCTATCATACAGTAAATGCATACAACTCTGCACTCATGCCATGAGGCTTTTTTGGGTTTTAAAAGAGAAATCTTCCTAATAATAAGCATAAGGGACTATCTTGCGGGATAAATCCAGGATCTTTAATTAGCTGTCAATATTTCCTGCTGCTTTGTCCTTACAGTGGATGACACTGCCTGTCTCACCACCCAGAGACAGAGGCAACACAGACCCTGTATTCCAGCTAATTCTAAATTAATTTGTTGTCACCTGGCCTGGATAAGATGAACAGGTGGGAGACAACAGTGACTGGTGAGCCAAAACCTTTTTGATCACAAAACCCTCCACAGTGCTTCTGTGAAAGTACTTTTCATAACAGTGCCTCTTGTCTCCAGCGCCATTTAAATGACACTTGAACCTCAGTGCAAATATGCCAATTTAGGAATGATCTCTGTATCAATTACACTACTTTTGCACTGCTTAAAGAAATTGGGAGTGCTGGCCATGTACTCTAATTAGGTATTTTCCTCATTCACATTGTACCTCCAACAGCAGACACAGCAGCAAATCAGTTACTAATCCATAACCTCTCAAAATAACCTGGAATTTACAACCACAGTTACATTTAAAAATGTAATCATCAGTTTCTGAATTGTGCAGTTCCAGAAACATACCTGAATTTCAACCCATATCAAGTTAGACAGAGGAAAAATTATAGCCTGTTTCTTCCTTGGCTGTAAAGAAGTCAAAAATGAAGTGGTAACGGTACTCAGGAATGTGACTGTAGTTTGTCAGCAGGTACCAAACCTATTCTGCTCGTTGGGAGGAGAGGCAAACACAAGTCCCATGCAACCCCCACACCCAACCCATGCTCTGATGCACTCAGTTAGTAAACAGAAGTACAAACAAATTCCAGTAAGTTTCTCATAATCTCTTCTAACATTTCTCAGCAATTTCTTTCCTCTTTTTCCCACCACCACAGTAACATTTAACCTGCACTTAATGACAAGTACTATGTCCACTGAAATTTCATCAAACTGTTTAACCATCCTTTAGTTAAAAACTTGCTGACTGCTACTGTTCCACAAGGGTTTTCTACTATGGACAACCCCAAATTTTGTTTTGTATTTTAGCATAAAACATGCTTTAAATGCGAAATTCTCAAATCTAAGACATGTATATTTGCACTGGCAACCTCCACAGTACAAGTCACATTAACTTCTGCTGATTTCAGTTGTTGCAAAGGGCTTGCTCACATTAGCCAGGTTCCACTTGGTAACTGTCTGTGTTCCTGCCACTCTGGAAATCTGCATCCTTGGCCTCAGTTTTTAATTAAACTGCTCATGTAACAGCAATGTTCTGATTCTGATGGAGACTCCTGGACACCACACTAAATGCACTGACAGCAAAGCTGTTTCCATCCAACAGCCTTCACCACGCAGTGTCCAGTCAATTTTGTGGATGTGAGAGAATTATTTCAGGCAGCAGCTCTTGCTCCTGTACAAGCACCCAACTAAGCAATCAACTCCATCCCAAACCCACAGCCTCTGGGAGCATGGGCAGGTTCATTCCTCTGCACTCTGACAAGACAGCAGCAGTTGTTTGGAGGAAGGCTTATTTCTTATTTGCCACTTGAGTCTCATAGAAGTTTCCACACTAAAATTCGTTCAGTGAGAAAATGTGAATGAGATTTTTTCCAAGTTACTGAACTGTATGAAAATAACTAAACCTTAGATTAATTTTTAAGGCTCACTACTAGAATATTCCATTAATTAAAGAAAATACCAGCTCAGCTATAATATCTCCCAGCTTGCAGTAGCAGTTATTTCTCATGTTACAGGAGAAGCATTTCATTTCAAGGATTTATTTTTTCCATAAAATTATCTATTTACACTGATGCCAGCCTTAATAAAGCCAGCAGATATTAAAGTGTAAAACTATTGTTATTGCAGTGGTCTACAAGATTTATCTGGAAGCAATTTAACATAGCAGATAAAGCTTACTTCACTCAGTGGAATATTGAATTGTTAGTCTTGAACAAAACTACTCCCCAAAGAATCTTCTACTCAAATCTCAATAACAAGAATCTAATAAGCTATTGTCCTGTTTTTGCAACCCACAGGAGAATCCCTCAGATCCCAATCAGGATTTCTGTAAAAAATTGTTTAGTATTAACCCACAGACACAAAATTCCTATAGACAACTACAGCTTTTGCCAAACACCAACTTCTGTGTTTCATTTTACAAATCCGGCCTGTTTTGTGGGTTGTGTGAGAAATTTTCAGTTGCTTTCCTGAACTCCTCACCTCGTGTGAGCTGCTTACAGTCCTCAGTGACCAGGTGGGCAGCCTGAGCCAGGAGTGAGCTCTCTTGTCCCACACCTCAGTGTCAGAGGTACTAAATCTGCTGCCACAAATTCCTAACCCTTCCTTATCAGTGTGTTCTCCATTGACACGAGGTATTTTCACACTATTTGCTTTGCCTCCTTCTCACTTGAAATGTGATGCCACGACTTCCTTATAGGTACTTCTCCCACCTGCAAAGGCCACCCATTTATATGCTTCAGCTTTTCAGTGTGTGCACGAGGAACTGCCTCAGCTTTCCTACTTAAAAGTCTCGTACCAAAGTCGTCAAGCAGTGAAGATCAGAGAAGGGAAGGTGCAGGGAGTACCTGCTGCCCACCAAGGCAGGATGATGCTCCCCAGCTCATTCTGCCACTCCTGTGGGGTTTCTGCAGGTGGCTGGGGCAGCACCCAGACCTGCTGACCTCAGGAGCTCCGGATTCCTCTGCCTCCTGGGGATTTGCATTACCTACAGCTGATTACTTCAGCTTTATGCTGAACAGCTCTGCTGGAAAATCTACACTTGAGCCACCTGTAAAGTGCTACAGCTCAAGAGCCCTGGGCTGGCCACCCCTGCCCAGGGCAGACAGGCCAGGCTGAGCTGCAGCACCTTTTTCAAAGCAGCGACACGCAGCACACACAGCCCAGCTCCAAACTCTGTCAGGATTCAGCAGCAGCAAAAGCCAGCCTGAGTTTGTTCCTTGTTCTGCTACAATGAAAGGCTTCACATATGCACTCAGGGAAGCACAAACATGGGCAAATTGTCTGGTTCCCAGCAAAACCACTCATCTACTTCAAAGAATTAAAAATGACTGAGTCATATTTACATGAGCATAAACAGAGAAGTGGGGCAAAGGAGGAGAGAGGAAGCAATGATCATCATACTTGCTTCCCTAACACCAGCCAAGTTTTCCTCACTGTACCAAAGAAACATATATGAGGATCAAGAGAATGGAGAATGACGAGACACAGACTTATTTAACATGATATACTAGTGAAAAACAGAAGTGAAAAGCTTCTTACCGGCATATTGTTTTTGTTATCAGGACAATTTTCATCCTTTTCCACTTGAATCTGTTCCTGACTTCCTGATTTTTTAAGGTTTTCAACTGGGTCTGTATCTTTAAATTCAGCTTCTGAACCCTTCATTGCATCAGTTTCATCTTTTACAGTAAGAATATCAGACATCCTCATTAGAAAAGGTTATTTTAAAATTCTACAGGAAATATGGAACCTTTAGGACAAAGAAAAAGTGGATTATTGAGTCATTTAAAATTAGTTAAAAAACCCACCCATACCTACCAAATACCACCCAAAATAAACATGATTGTGCTACAAAAAGGATCCCCCCTCTGCCACGACACTTTTTCCTGTCTTGTGTTAAAGGGAGTGATTTCTTTTTAACCACTTTTATCAGTGGCCTATAACAGCAGACATCTACACAAACAAGAATTAAGAGCTACACTGTTGGATAACAGTCACAGATTTTCCCTTCCACATTTTAAAAATGAACACCTGAACATTCAGATACTCCAAATCAAACTAGGCTCCGACAGAAACAAGGGAAGATTTTCTCAAAGGAAAAGAAAATTACATATAGATTTATTTTAAAGGGTTGAAAGTAAATAGGTGAATCATAATGCCCCAAGTGTGCAAACACTCATAAATTTCAGGAAATTGTAAAGTTTCCTTGTTGACAGGTAATAACTGGACGAGTTCTGAATGTAAGAATTATCTTACAAACTGTAGCAAAACTAGTCTTAATAAAATTAAGCATTCTCTCAAAAGCAACAAAGAAGAAACAAAGAAACAATTTGGTAATTAGGATAATAACCAGGATCAGCAATTACAATTTATAATAATAATAATTTAAAATACTATGTAAAGATAACTAATGATTAAACCCCAAATTTTCCATAGGAAATAAGAAACACAACTCCTTGTCATTACTCAGCTACAGTGCAAGATGTAAAACCAAGGGTTTTCCATTTCCTGCAAGAAATAAAGAGTAAGATCTGAATGCCTAAAGTCCTTCATAAGAAATAAATAATCCAAAAATGTTATGGAAAAGCTTAGTATTTGATTTAGTACCTGGTATGTCCTAGAGTTTGGGGATTGTGGTCTCCCACAAAAATAAAATAGAATAATCCGAAGATCCTTTTCACAGTTGTCAGCCAAGATGTCAGTTGTGATGAACCATCTGGAATCTGGCAGGAGGAGTCCCATGTCCTTATCCCCAGTGTAGAGTCCTGGACAGAACTACTTTGTCTTGAATCAGCAAGAACATCCCTTTTGAATGCCTGAAAAATCAACAAAGGA
Source organism: Gymnorhina tibicen (assembly GCA_013399875.1). Classification (NCBI taxonomy): domain Eukaryota; kingdom Metazoa; phylum Chordata; class Aves; order Passeriformes; family Artamidae; genus Gymnorhina; species Gymnorhina tibicen. Next base: position 2,876,380 of record VXAZ01005100.1, on the reverse strand, counting down.
AACGCATTATAATTTTATTTGATGTGGGAGAGGAGATGGAACAAGATGACATCTAAAAGCTTAAATAATCATCTTAAGGAAAAAAACCAAAAAGAAAGAAGAAATCAGCATTTGTCTTATCCCTCCTGCTCGCACTATCAACCAGCAGTAACAGTTTCATTGGACTTCCAAGACATTTCTGCATTACAAAGTTAACAAGTAGTCATAATAAACATTTTGTTGGCATTCCTGGTGAAACTCTGTTTCTATAAACAAGCAGGTATCTTCCCAAAGAGTCTGAAATATGCAGCCCAGCAGGTGTGGAGGAGTAACAGGCCATGAAGGCTCACAAATCCCTGTCAGCAGAACAGCATTTTTCTCTTTGTTGGAGTTAACCATCTACGAGCACAATCCACAAGCCATATTTTGGGCAACTGGAATTACAGAAGACAGCTTTACTTTAATCAACAAAATAATTGCCGTGGAATGAGGATTTACACATTTGTGCCAAACTGATGATTTTCCATTTTTCCTCTTTTTCAGATTTGAGAAATAAGTAGCAGCAGCACCCCCAAGGAAGCATTTGAAGTCAAGGCCAGAGCTCTAAGGGCAAAGCCAGTGTAGCCCTGAGAACCTCGTGGTGCCCGGCTCCTCCCGCGGCCCAGGGGCCTCCAGCTCCCTCGCAGGGGAGATTAAAGCCTGGCTACAACCACTTCTCCAGAGCTGAAGAAACACAGTTTGGTAAGAGATGAGATACTACAGACATCTGGAGTACTAAAATTTGCTGCAAAGTATGGAAAAGAAAGATAAAAGATGGGCTGTGATTCAGGCCTGTAAGAGACTCTATTTACTGAATCTAATGGAGGGGAAAGGATTACAGATGAAAGAACAAATTGGAAATAAAAAGATGCAAAAATGCAGCAAAGGATATCCAGCATTTTTGGTTGTTGAGGTGGTTTTTCCAGATAATCCTGATGCTGATATAAGATTTACTAAGAAGCTCAGAACCTTTACTGTAAACAAAACTTGAACAGAGATGCTGTTTCACTTTGTTGACTGACATGTGATTTGTACAGTATTTAGATAAATGTTTAAAAATATTACAGGCTGAAGACAGCAAAAAACAAAACCCAAAACATTTATATCCAGTTGGAAATATAATACTGCAAAGTAAGTGTAATTTAATTGCTACTTCCTACACAAGGCACAAACACAAGTAATTGTAATCAACATCTCCACGTTTTTCTTTAATTCTATCAAATATACCAAGAGCTCCTGTCCCTTTGCAGCACCATTTTAAAAAACAAGTATTGGCATACTCAGTTACCAAAACTCATTCTGCAAACACACTTGCTTGCCTAGGTCAATCCAGGAAACTGATGCACAAGAAGAGTCCTTATATTTCCTATGACAAGCTAAGTGCAAATTAGTTTATAACTTGTTCTGAACAGATTTTTCCCTGCAGATAGATTTAAAGCCTGCAGATTTGGTGCTATGTATCCTACAGTTAAGGAGACAGAACTGAGGAAAAGCTGTGGAGTTCCAATTCACATAAAAAAGTATCTCAGTTTTGGGTTCATAGAATGGAGCTATTTTGAGTCAATTGGAATCACCATATGTGCATCCATGAGTAAATGCCTGTGCTTCACATAAGCAGCAAAACACACAGAACAGAAAAATGAATATTTGCTTACCTGATTATTTTTTAATAACAGCAGCCATAGATTCATGGAAACTGGTAATGCAACCTTGTGTTTGCGACCCACAACTGTGAGTTTAAGTACTTGGATAACATTCTGTCCCTGAAGTTTCCTCTAATTCAGCAAATTTTCATAGTTGAGATAATCTGGTTCTAGTTTCTAAACTTGCACAGATTGGATTAAAAAGATTTAAGGAATTTTATGTGCTGCAGCCTTAGTGGGGGAGTTAATCACAGCCCATCCTTATGAATCCCACCTCTTTCACCTCCCCATATAGCTGGAGTTAATTTCTTGTGCCCCATGTAGGACAGGAAAGAGGACGGAAAAAAGCAGGAAGGCAGTCCTTAGGAGCTGCTCTGTTCCTTGGAGAGAAAATAGGGTCTGGTAAGCAAACTGATTAATTGACACCAAATCCCAACACTGGCTATAGACTGGATTGCAATACAGACCAACATAGCATTTGCAGATTTTAACAGGAGGGACACAAATGAGGTTCTGCGCTAAAATTATCTATGGTTGAAAGAACTGAATATTAGGGGCAGAGCATTAGCTGGATTTGTAATTAAAAGTTCAAACAGCTCACAAAACATCTCATATAAGAAAACCTACCAACTTTAGTACCTTTTACAGGTGAAAAAAATAGACACCTACTTTAGCAGACAGGAAGTAAAAGGACTTGCATGTAAGAGTGGAGGATAAAATGTCATACCTACGTTCTTCACCCTCAGGACTGCTGTCCCCATCTAAACACTCAGAATTGAAATGTATGGTCTTCATCATATTAGCAACATTATACCCCAATAATCATCCTAAAGTCCAGTAATCCTCATTCTGACAAGTGGTCACCACTTTGTCTATGCAACTATTCTCTCTTTTCAGAGGGAAGTGTTATTATCAGCTGTGAGATGGATGTCCAGTACTGCACAGACATGAGCTTTTCCATCAGCAGATCATAAAACCACTCAATGCTGTGCTCTTACTGTGCTTTCTTTTGCACGGCCTAAAGGATAAGTCATAAAAAAAACCAACTTATCAAGCAAAGTCATTCCTGAGTTTTATGATGGCAGCCTCCTGAATCTCAATACATGAAAAACCACTGGGTCCCTTGTTTTGGGTTCTGACTTGAAAATCACCATATGTAAACCCACTAAACTGACTTGTAATGAGTAGAGATATTTCTGGGAATAGGATCTACTCAACTTAATCCAATTTCTCTAAGAGCCATCAAGAGTTCCAAGTCCTTGCTGGCAGTGTAGGTGGAGATAGGAGGCTTTACTCTGCCCATGACAGAAGAAATCAAGTTTTTTCTTTTAAAAAGCAGGTAAAAGACAGAATGTGATTTTTTTTCTTTAATTATTGATCTCATTGTTGTCAAAAGACCCAGGAATGACTGTCAAAATTACTTGTATCAATCAAATTCAGGGCAGGAAATTGGATTAGAAGGGTGGGGGTGAAAAAGTCTATGTCCAACACGCAAAGTGGATACACTGTTAGTGGAAAGATAAAATGCAAATTTATTTCTTAAACAAGCTTCTGTTGACTGATATGCCAACAGAATTCCTGCAACCAACAAACACTGGCCTCTTCCCACAACTCCCAGCAACTCCCTCCACAGCTCAAGTAGAAGAACCGATGGATGAATCCTACAAAGTCTGTGGGAAAAGTTTTGCCTTGCCCCTGGCATAACAGTGGTACAAATCTTCTTTGGATGTGGAAGTGCTTTATTTTTTTTGAAAAAAATCAGGACCTTTCCTAGAAAAATGGGTTCTTTGAAGACTCATATAAGAGACTTGCCACAACAAGAGCTTTTTCCAGCTGTTTTTCACCTCAATTGTATAAACAAATGTATATGAACATCATAACCTCGGGGTTCCTGTGACTAGAACTAACACCAATTCTCCCCACCAAGTGAAAACACTCAAAGTTACATATGTTTCTTTGTTAGGATGAAAGAGGAAAATGTTTATGCCTTAAGCAAAGGTATCAATCAAAATTATCTTAATAAAAACTATGGGTATAACTAAAAGAGTTACTGCATCCAGTTACTGCTTAATCCCTGAGGACCACTACCTACACACAGCTCTTGGTAACAATTAATTTTGGCAAGTCAGACTGATGTCTCAGACACCCAAATCAAGGGAGAACTCACTGCTGCCATAAAGGGGAGCTCCTGCTTCTTCCTTCTGCTCCCTACAGCCTTTGTCCCATGGTCTCCAGGTGTGGTCCCGCCTCCACCTTTCCACCAGCCCTGGTGTTTGCCGAGCTTTCCCATGGTGTGATTCCTTGAGAAGTGACCCAGAACCTTGAAGCTCTTTGGCTAGGGCAGGTTCTGTTGGGCTGAGGAGCTGGGGGTGCACAGGACATTTACGCGAGCACTGGGCAGCAGGAACAGAGCCCCAGGAGGAACAGCAGCAGCTGTACAGCTCTTTCTGCAGGGATCACTTACAGCTCTGCCCCAGTAGTTCCATTAAAGGCACTTGAACAGCACCAGCCCAACTCAAATAAAGCTACGAGAAGGTGCAGATTCATGATATTATCTAGTAACTGAGAGTCTGTAGATGAATCCTGAGAAAAAAGGTGGACAACCTGACCAACATCTATATTTGGAACAAATTAGTCCCTCCTGGGAAACTTTTGTTAGTATAGGTGGGAAAAGGACTGGAGGAAAGTGCCTGAGGTGATAAAGGACGGGAAAGGAGAAAAAAACAAATAAAAGCAACCCCCCACAACCTTGAAAATCCTGACTTTGAGAGCAAGGGAGGATTCCAGAGGGAGGAACAATTCTCCTGCCCACAAACAGACCAGGCTGTGCTCATGGATGATCCAAAAGCCATAAGCCAGGGTCTGCAACCAAAATTTTGGTCTCCCTCATAACTAGTGCCTCAGTGGCCCAGGCTGTTAAAATCTACCACACAGCATCTGTAAAAATGTAGCAGCTGATATTAAGATTGCCATTCATTTAACAGAAGATTCAAAGCAGCTTTGTACAATTACCAGAAATATAAACTGGAATTACACAGAGACAGCTGTTCCCTTTTTCCAGAAAAGCCAACACACACCTGCTTTCTGCATGTTACCTTATGTCTAAAGTTTGAGACCCACTGAATAACCAACTAGGGAGCAAACAATCCTGGCCTCCTACTGAACTATGATATTGTGCAGGTCTGATCTTAATTATAACAATTATTAGAAACAAATAAATGAGAAATAGGTCCACTTTTGAAGCATGAATCAAAAAGATTCTGCAGTCTTGTTTACTGGTTAATGCTATACAAGTAAATCCATGCTGCAATGATTTAAACATACTTAAATAAAAGATTTGTGCTTTTCTTGATGATGCTATTTACACAGATTTTAAAGTTCTATATTAATCAGTTAACAACTAAATGTTATTTACTCCATTAGCATTAGAAGATACTTCTTATTTGATTCAATTTACCAAGCTACTTAGTAATCAGATTACCAAAGAAAGAGTATGATCAATCAGAATACAAAAGCATAACGTGCAGTTATTCTACCTCTTCCAAAATTAATTAGGGACTGAATGCATCTCACTGTCTGTGCCAGTTATGTCCTACTACCAAGTGTAGACATCATTAAAACCCGAACTGGACAGAAATAGCACCAAATGCACCAGAAGGCATTTGCAGACTTTCTTGACAAAGTTTCCTCCAATTTGGCAGGAAAATCCCACAACTGTGAACCAAATAAAAGGCTCTCCCAGGTTTGCTCTGGTTCATCTTGCTGCAATTTTACAAAAGTGATCTGCTCTCCTATTGACTGTCCTGCCCCTCTGTCAGAGGTGCTGCTCCAGCAGCAGAGCACAGGTTCACACTCCCTCCCTCCAGCTGGGCCCTGAGCTCCCAGGGACTGTCACTGGCAGCACCAGGACACGGCTGGGCAGCCGTGGGACCAAGGCACTGCCACCCACCTCCCCTCACTGGCTGCTGCACAGCCCACAGCCTGCAGAGAGGAAGGAAAGGCAGAGACAGCCTTAAAGCACCAGAACATACCTGTCAAACATCCATTCCAGACCTACACACACCTCAGAACACAAGGTATTATCTGGACAACAATAATGCTGAACATCAGAAACAAAAACTGAAAGTTGCTCCCAGTCTTCTTAAATACCTCCTTTTCTTTACTGGGACATTTTGCATGCTACAACCTCTCAAGCACTTTTAAAGAGCAATATAGTGCCCTTCTTTTTGACACTCAAGGCCTAAGATAGGACACTACCACTGCTCACAAGACAGTTGACAGGCTTCTAAAGAGGACACCTTTCACAGGAATAGGCATGTGAGAAGCCAAGGTGTATTATTAGCAACTATCCCTCCCCCTCCTTTTATATTTTAAATTCTGAGCAATACTGTAAGGCTCTTTAATCCTGCCTCACCTTCTCCTGTGAGTTCACTCCTGAATGCAATAGAAACACTGAACTGACAGTCACAAAGAAAAACAAGATAATTCCTTCAGGAATGTAGTTGCATAAATGAGAATAAGATACTAACAACAAGCAAGTCTAGAGCAGTCTTTTATTCTACATATTGATAGGAAACTACAGTATTCAAATACTTGTGGAGATCAGGAGTCTGTTGTCATTTGTTATCCATAAACTCAAAAAATAAAACTTGAAATGTACCCTGAAAAAACTCTGCCACTACACAATGCTTCTTCAGAGTACTCTGGTCCCCAGGAGGGTCAGCTGTTCCATTCTGCACAAAGCACTGTCATTCTCCTGTCAGTTCCCTTCTTGCACTTCACTTTGGACTTTTAGGATACAAATAATCAGAGCCAAGTACATTAAAGGAAGTAAACACCTTTGGTTTCCTCCTGGAAAATGAAACAGTTCTCTGGATGTAGCTCCTGCTACAGTGCAACATGACAAAGGGGTTCTTGTAAGGTACTTCCAGCTCATTATTAAATCTGGCAGACTACAGGCACTGTTCTTTTAACCACTTAGAAAAGGAAAAGGTTGGGCATACTAGGATACTACCTAAGGAAAAAAAAATCTCACTACAATCCTTGTTTTGACTAGAGGAGCTACCCAACATGAAGCACAATGAAAGTCCAAGTTGCAGGGTTTCTGATGAAATGACAGTTCTAGCATTGAACAATCTGTGGTGGATGAACCAACCTGGCTAACATTCACATAGTGTTATTATAAAACACAGCTCTGTGGCTAGGCCACCCTCATTAAGGGAATAAAAATAGTCTTAAATGGTTCATATACTATTTAAAGTTGTAGCTCCATTAGGATCTATTCTCTCTTCTTTTTTTTGTAGCTTTAGAGAGAGAAGGAAAAAAATAATTTCCCAGACAGACTTCAAAACAGTTCACTAAACACTATTTTTATATAATTGTCTCCTGGCAAGCATCTGCACAGGGTAACATACGTTGGCAGACAAAAGCCATTTCAGCTTGAACACTATTAGAGCATTAACCTTTCCAAAATGCCATACCTCAGAGAGAGCAAAGCATTAGGTTAGTGGAAAATCCATCTGTTGAATGGCTATGCCTCTCCTCCCCCAAAGAACACGGCTGTCCAAAGGCATGAGGAAAGAACTATTTAGAAATGCTTATGAAATACAGCATGACATATCTTTAGTTTTTGCTAGCATAGTTCTGTTGGCTTGGGAGGGGAAAAATGAATGCCCTTCTCACATGACATTGCTGTACCAGCAAAAGCTCTGTAGAAACAACTATGCTGACGAAGATTTTGGTGGCTTAGCTTTCATCATTCAGAGAAACCCAACTGACAGCAGAAAAACTCCTCCTGGCTCTTGAGCTGTGTCTAGGGCTGATATTCAGAAAATTGTGTCCATGTGCCCACACCAGCACCCTCCCACAAGTTCCAGCCATTTTATCCTTCAAGCAATCCCCAAACCTGCCCTTCCTATCCTCATGTTGTTCATACTGCATGGTCACCCATCGTCCTTTATCAGCTGCTTTTGAAATCTTGCATATTTTTTCCCCAGAAATTTTTTACTCACTTTTACCTATACCTTTAGAAAGCTTCCAACAGTTCCAGGAGAGGCACACTGTAGTATCACATAGCACAAAAGTCTGTATCACCATATAATCTGTTTAATATTTATCTGTGTGTATCTATTTAATACCTTTAAGTCATAAAGTCAGTCAGATTATGGGCCCAAACCCGGAGTATCTGCCTGTTTTCAACTATCAAATAGCAATAGTTGTCTTATTAAAAGCAGTCCTTTAAAACCGAAGAAGAATCATCTGTTATTGCATCATTCTCTGAAGCCTCATTTCTAGTGTTAAGGCCTTACAATGGAATAAGAGTAACAATAGGTTTTTTTGTGTCAATTGGAAATCAATAGTTTGGGAAAAAAATAATTGGTTTTCTCTTTATGAGGCTGTTGATGCTTGCTAAAGGCCAGAGGTTTATAGCACAATAAAGTATAAGTATAGCCTGAGCTGTTTACAGTTGCTTTAAAAGAATTTTATATTTAAAAAATCGGAAACTTGTTTTATATTACCCAACAGTAAACTAACCAAAGGTATCTTCAAGAATCTTTTACAGATGAATTAATCAGCATTGATTAATTTTGGTATATTAGAAACAGGACAGAAGTAAGAGAACATAAATATTTTAAGTTCAGATGATGTAAAAAAAAATTATCTTGCTACTCAAAACACTACATAGAAAACATGTAAGATCAAATAAAGTCATGCCATCTACAAGTCCCCAGATGATAGAGTAGCAAACTAAAACCTCAAAATAGTCAGATTGATTTCTTTTCCCCAGTTATTTTAAGTAAACGAACTGAAGCATTGCCTGTGACTATTTCCAGTGGAGATCCTCCAAATAGCAGCTTTCTTAAAAGACACAAATCTCCATTTCATTTAGAAAACAGCCATCCAGAACTGCACACAGCAGCTAACAATTTTCTGTACATAAATCAGGTTTCATTCTTGGAATAGCTAAGTTAACATTTGTCCATCATATTTCCATCAGTAACATGAAAAAGTGTCTCTAAAACTGACACAAATTTCCACAGAGGGTGGTAGGAACAGACTCCTGGAGTTACCAGGCCACGTTAAAGATTCTGTTTAGGGCCCTGACACACTCAAGATTATGCAAAGGATTTCGTTTTCAGAAAAGTTAAGAAGCAAAAGCTTCAACTCTTTAACCCTTTCTTTCCATCTTGTAACAAAATTCACTAACTTGGTAAATTACTGTACCATTATGGTCTTTCCCTCCATAACATAAAGACAAAAATCACCAAAGCAAACAAGGGAAACATTACAAAACTTTCCCTGGGGCTCATCAATGCTCTCACCTACGTCCTGTTGCCATAGCTTCACGAAGACCACATCACCACCATACACACAAACACCATTTGACTGCTTAAAAATCTGGTGATTACAAACATCACGTAAAACAGATCAGAATATCAAAACTGTCTTCCTTACAAACTTTAATCCTCTAGCAGTGTATTTTTGCTTAGATTCTAACAAAGCCACAGCAGGTCTGATGTCAGCAGTTCCGATAGTGCAGAAACTTGATAAAAATTAAATGACTGATCTTCATGGAATCAAATGTAATCAATTTAACAGCCATCCAAAATTACTTGTTATCTCAACAAAAATACATTTGGTCCACAACACAAGACAGTCATCAACATCCCGCACAGGAAAAAAGAAACATTTTCACATAGCCTACTATAAATACTGTTGCTGTTTTGGTTTGAAACCTATTTTTCAGTTCAAAACTTATCTTTATTAAAAAAAATTAAGCTTACTTGTAGTTCCTCGTTGGAATGGAGATAACAGTAACACTTGAAAAAAAACCGCACTAAAAAAGATTTAGGCGTCTCCCCCATTTCTGCTACCTTGGGAAATCGTTTTAGCAGAGATATTTATAATGATTTTCCAATCACAGCACAAATAAAATACCCAGTAAATAAAAATTAGCAAGAATGCTATTATTAAATGAGGGGATATAAGAAAAAAAAAATCTTTTTCAAGTCAATGTTTAAAGAAGGAAGAGATTTAGGGATGCTAATGATCTCTGCTAATTGATTAGGCCTAGGATGGCTTTTGTGGAAAAAGGGAAACCAAACACAAACTGCAATTTGTCTCGAGACCTTTTATTCTTCTCCTCTCGGCCAGCGTTTCGATGCCCAGTTCCAGGACTCACGTACCTGCGTGCTCTCGGCATTGTGCTCCATCATTCAGTCCCCGGGGCCGGGCTCTCCATCCCCCCCGGCCGGGGCTCAGCGCGCGCCCGCCCAGCGGCCGCCCGGCGGCTGCGGCGGCGCTGCCCGAAGCTCGGAGACAATGGGAAGCCACAGCTGGGAGCCGCGCCGGCACTGCCACTGTCACTGTCACCCAGCACCGCCACCCAGGGAGCTCCTCCTCGGCAATTCACAACCTCCCGAAGCTCGCCGGGTGCTAGAAAATGGCTGGACAGATTTTAATCGCTTTCTCCATTAACGGTCAGACTACTCTCAAATGAAAGTTTTTACATCACACTGTGAGAATTTTGACGTGACAAAGAAGCAGGACAAAAACCTTCGTACGGTAAAGATATTAATTTCCTCTCTAGACAGTTTTATTTCTTCACTTTGGCACTGTGAACACAACACAAAAAGTCATCAGTAAGTTAGTCCACTGTGCCAGCAGATAAACACACTTGTCACTGGCAGTATGAATGCTATGATAATTTTCTGGACTGGCACACAACCACTGTCAGAAACCAAATATGGAAGAAAAACGTCTTCTAAACAGAGGGGTAAAAAAAAGCCAGTTATATGATAATTATCACACTTCCAAAAGCTGTGCCCAGACCAGGAGTCTGCAGTTCTGTTGCTTGTGAGAAACCTCTATCCCTACCCAGCTGCAGCATCACCCCCGTGCTCAGAAGCACTGCTGCACACTGATAATCATAATCCCTTTTCTGGACTCTCCAGAGACCTCTCTGAGGGATCCTGCACACCAAGTTAGGCTGCAAGGAGAATGGGGCAGTATTTTTAATCTGCAGGCTCCACAGAGGGGAATTACAATCTTGGGAGGCTGCAATTCCTGACAAACAGGAGATCGGTATCCTATATATTTAAGTGACAAGATTAAAAAACCATATATATAGACACACTGATTTCTACAATGTAACAAACATAGGAAATAAAAAATCTAAAAGAACCACGGAAAGATTTAGACCTGTCACAGACTGCAGCAGTCTTAGTATTAAAATAGAATTTTATAAATATAAATAAATATAAAACACAAATCTCAATCATATATAAGTATATAAAAACTTCTTTTGCTATCAAGACTGCTGCAGTTTGTAACAGATCCCAATCTTTCTATGCTTGCTATTCCCCTCTTCTGCCACCTCTGTGCTCCATCTTTAAAGCCTTCACTCCTTCTGCCCACACACAGCAGCGTCACACACTCCACACATCTTGGCTGTCGTTCTTGACCAGCAACATCACATGGCAGGGGAAAAAGTCAATCTTTTTGATTTAGCTGAAGACAGCAGCTCTTGGAATTCCTGTTTTTCTTTTGTGCACTGAGTTCAGTGTAACTGCTGGCTATGCCCCTCCTCTACACACCAGTTCCATCCCCACCTCAGCACACACCCCCACTATCCCTGAGGTCCCATCCCAAACTTGAGGAAAATACACACAAAAGGCGTAATTCTGGGAGGCCCTTGCTATTTTTGCAGAGGTTCCAGCTGGTCTGCAATGGGGGCATTATTTTTCATGGAAAAGGCTTCCTCAGCAGGATGCTAGACAAGAGAATTACTTTTATTTCCCTAATTGTATAATGAATTCCAAATAGGCGATCACCTAAGTGCACAAGCCATTCATTGCAGGGTCCATACTCTGAATGCTGCCAAAGAGAATAGTTTTCAGTTTCTGAACACATTACACGGATTACATTAATGTCAGAATAATCTTTTAAGCAGTCTCCTCACACCACACTAGGAAAATGTGTCTGTGTGCACATCTAGCTACACTGCTATAATCAGATTTGGTATTCACATACAGCACGGCAGAGCATCAAGGAGTGTTTTTATAATCAGTAAGATCAGTAACAAGATGCAGCTAGCCCCAAACAGGAAATAAAGAAGTACCCAATGGAGAAAGAACTGAGCAATGAACTATTGTTATACTCTGCCCTTCCCCTTGGAACATTTTTGTTAATTTTTCTAAAACTCAGACACCCACACATTATAAAGAGTTGGGACTTCACTAAGTCCTATCCTGGAGACTCATCCTACAGGAGAGAAAAGACTGGTCTGCGTTTACTTTCTCGTAAGCAGAACCTTTCTATCCCCTACACACATATATCGGTCTGCTCTAAGTGATGGATTAAAAATTGGAATAGCACTCATTACCTGAAATGTTCCTGTACGAGAAATGTACTTTATAAATGCTCATCTGATGTTGTGTTCAGCTCTACAACTGCCTTTATACAAAGATCATGCCATGTGCAAATGAACGTAGCCATAACATGTTAACATATGTGAAACAGGATAATCATTTGAATGAAATGTCATAAAAATAATGCTGTAATTTCCCCCTTAAATTAGTCAGGATACATAATCAATATGTTTAAGAGCAGTAAAAACTTATATCCTGGAAACAGGAGTTGGAGCCCTCAGGGCTAGTTTACAACTGCACCCCTGACTTAGCTGACTAAGTTAACTCAAAACATGTAAATTGTATCTCTATTACCAAACACACACAACTACATTTGCTGAAATACCATCTAAGAATAGGCATCATAAGCTCAGAAACAGATAAGCAAATAAAAAGTTTCAATTCAATTTAAATTTCAAAGCCATACCACAGATCAAACATACAAGACAGGTGTTCAAGAGATAAACGAAAATCCATCTAGAAAGCAATCAGATGCTTGCCAAAGGAGGAAGAATTCTAGACCTAAGAAAAAAAGGGAAGATATGCAACGCCACCTCTTCAAAACCATTTTTCTGAGAAAACAATACCCTCTGTCATAGTTAAAACTTCAGTACTTAAAACTTCAGTATGAATAAGTGATTGAAATTAATCTTTATTTTTTTAAACTCCTAACAAACTTACACAACTCACTAAGAGGCAAAAATGCCCCATCAAGTGTCTGCAAACCAGTGTCTGACTCAGAGTAGAAAAGACTGGACTGTCCTGAATGAAATTTTCTTTAAAACTTGAAAAGGAGTATTGACACAAGAGACAGAAACCCAGACTCATAAAAAGGCTCTGCCACATAGGATATACTTGGGAAGCAGATGTTCCCAGCTCTGCAATATCCAAGTACTTGAGGCACAAGGGCCCTATTCCCCCAAAACAACTCCCAGCAAGACTTACAGGACTGAAAAGGCAGGACACAAACTCCTGGAGAAGGACACACACACTGAAATCTTCTAACTAACAACAGCCTTTCCTTTCAGAAGAAAGGAAAAGAGATGAGAAGGAAAATTAGTTCTTTGAAGATTCATAAAGAACAAGATAAAAAGCAAGCCTCTGGACCAACCAAAAGACATTTAAGAAAAAGTTTGAGACACTAAAAGCTTAAAAAATACTAGAATGGGTATTTCAACTACTTATCCCAATTCCAAAACGAAGTTTATCTATAAACGTAAAGAAAGTAGAACAGCTTTTCTCAGTTATGTGAGAAAGGGAGACATTTACAGAGTTTGTCCCATCTATGTGAACTTAACAGAAGCATCATGTGAAGCCACCATGTGAAGCCATATTCTGACTACTCCAACTTCCATCCACTTGACTGATTTTGAGTTTGTCTCTTCTGAACTGCTAGTAACTCTAACATTTGATTGACCAGAAATATATTCATCTCTACCCTTAGAGAAATTGTCTAACTCCATATTGGTCATGAATGCCTCTTCTGTATTTAGTTCATATCATCTCCCTATAAAAACCTCTCACTTCCAAGAAAGCAGAAACATACGCTGCAATTTCATTCCTTTGCACCATAAACACAGCTTAGACAGCATAGTGATGCAGCTGAAATAAACATCTTTCTCTGGTGGTTTTATTTTTCTTCTAAGAAATAAAATCTATCTTTACTCTCACTAGTATAAATGAAACAATTTTACTGCTGTTTCGATACTAGTCACCATTTAGCCATGGTTACTGGATGATGACAAAATGTTGTCCAACTCTAAATACAGGAGACTTTAAGCTAAATCCTGAAATATAAACAATCCCCAAACACTGACTGTGCAAAGCTAGCCTTAAAGACTAAATGCAATTACTTTTCAAACACCTTCTGGACAATGGATACCAAACGAGCAAGTGTCTGTCTGTCTGTCTGTAGGGCTGATTGCTGATCAAAGATTAACTTACTGTTAATTAGAAAGTCTAGAGTAACAGTACAAAAGCAAGCTGAAGAAATATTTCTAGGATTCACAGAATTCAGTATTAAAGATCTCTCTACAAGTACTCATTATAGCAATCTATTGAAAAATATCAAATGTATCTCTGAGTGTAAGTATACTTTCGGTGTTAGCTGGAGTAAAAAATTCTAAATAATTAAATAGGAGTAACATTCACATGACCAGACTCTGAAAAGGAAAAAAACAACCAACCAAATCTATCATCTCTCAAAATCAATAAAAAATGTGGGAGGGATGTTTTTGTGACCAGTTAAAGAAGCCAAAAGATATATTCTGTCCCATTCTTCACCTCTTGAACAAGGCAACTCTAATCTCCTGCTTACTCAAGGAGTGAGGACGACTTAGGAAAAAGCAAATTCTAGTAGAAGATGATCCTAGAGTATTGAGGTAGCCATTGATTCCATTAACTATGGTCCTTAAAGTCATGCTTAGTGAAGCAAAAAACAACCCCCAAGCCACCAAACCTTTTCTTTTCCTCTAGAAAGCACATTAGAACACATTTCAAAAACCTGTATTTCTAATTTTCTGTGTGCTAGATAATTGTGTTACACACGAAAGGGAAAAGAAATGTTACCAGTAGAAGCTCTGGCCTTATCTCCATAATTTGAAATAAGAACCACTCAGATTATATTCAACCACAGACTGATTTTTGACATCTACAGAAAACATTGCTGCTTAATTAATGAAAACCAAAGTATTGCTTCTGTAGTTTAAGCAAACAACTGAGTAATGGCTCATGCTAAACCAAGGAGTGAATACATTACAGAGCAAGACTAAAGATCAGTTACTTGGTTTTTGTTTTATCACTGTAATTTCTGTCCTTCCACCCCCCGTTGTTCCAATTACTAAGTATTCTCATTCACTCTTACTTCTAAAAACTGAGTGTATAACCCTTTCAAGAACCTTCACATTTTCTCCACAATCTAACTTTGTTGTTAACAAAAGTAAAACAAAATGAAGGGATTGTTAAGTTTAGTCTCAAGATGATAAATTCATGCACACCTAATGAACACACCATGTCTGGTTTTGCATTCATATCTTGATATTAACTTTCTTCTGAACTGCAGTTTAAATTCAGACTGTTCTAGAGCTTCTGTTTTATACAGTCTCATCTAAATGCCAGGCATTAGATAAGCAGAAAATTAAGCTACTCACAAGTTGGAGTTTAACGTCATGCTCACTGTCTGAAAGCAAAAGCTGAAATATCCTCTCACCCACAGGAGGTTCATTGTGTTTTGGTTGTTTAATGAAAAAGCAACAGTTTGAACACAAAATAACATCCCTGAAAAATTTCCTCTGAGCTTCTCCATAAGTGATCCCATAAGTGGACTGACATAGTGGGCCAGGCGTATGTAGGTCCCATGCTGAACAGGAATTCTTTAAAAAACCACAGGATCTGCCTTAGAACCAACACTCAAAACAAACTTCTGCTGTCTCACTGGATGTATTTTTTCCATTTTTCTCCCAGTATTTTTTCCTCATAAAACAAAACCTGTCTCCATAAGGTTTGTGATAAGCAAATATTCCTTTAGAATGTACTGTTTTTGAAGCCACGTTGTCCAAAACCCATGAGCAATTCCTATGGATCTGTCACACTTGGCAGGGGATGGGAATGTTGAGGGGGTGTGAAATCAACTCAGTTTCTGGTACAGACACTACCAAGCAACCAAAAAAGCAAAGGGTTTGTCTATTCCAGCAAAAAATGACCAGTAGTTTTGTGAACACAAAAATGAGAATAGAAAACTGTAAGAACCTGTTTATACTAAAGCAGGGTTATTGTCTGCAAAGGGACAGCTGAAATGCAAGTTGCCAAATAATAAAGTCTACCCCCGAAATAAAAAAATACCAAACAGTAAGACTTCACTCATGTTTACAAAATTCCATGTTTGGGTAGCATAACAAATTGTGTTATCATCCCAAAAATTCTAAACAATTAGAGCATGGGAACAGGGCTTCAGTGCCAGGTGCCTAAAAGCAAGAAAAGAGAGGAGACTTCAGCTAAAATCACAATGAGCAATTCAGTTGTAATCCCACATTTCAACTCCAATCCTCAAGTACCTCAGAGGCAAAAGACTAAGGAGCACTAGTTTAAACCAAGGGACATGTGAGAGTCTCAACAAATCTGTATTTTTCAAATGAAGTTGGACTACAGTTTGCCAATTTACCGGAAGTCTTTATTACTCTCTGGAACTCTGAATCTGAAAATCAACAGGTCAAGTATGACAAGAGATAAGGCAGATTTTCTCAGAGCAGGTATGTCTTACCTTCCAGCCACACAGGAGGGGATGAGTGTAACTGCAGGGTTGAACCAAACAAGCGGCAGTGCAACAGGGAAGCAGGATCTGAACACATGGAACAGAGGGGAGCTTTTCCCTTGCTTCATGACAAGAGAGGGGATTTGGAAAGAAGGGTATTTTTAATGTTGTTTTTCAATTGGTTTTTGTCTCGGGGAAAAATAAAATCCAGCTTATCAGTTTTCCTCCTCAATTTTGTTCTAAAAGTAAATCCTCTGAGATAAATAGGAGCAACCTAAAGCAGTGAGTGTTGCAGTTGAGACTTGTGTTAGCTGTGGCATTAGCACTTTCAAGGACGTTGTTAACACCACCCTTACTCCTGTCCCAAATTTGGCTAATGCCAAGTTCATAAGCACAGTATTTTTAAATCCCAAAGTGCTTAAGGTTAAACAAGATCTGACTTTTAATGTAGGCTTCAACAGGGGGAAGGAGAAGGAAGAGAGGAGAGAGATGGGAGGAGAGAGGTGGGAGGAGAGAGAGGAGCTCCAAAGAACACTAGGAGTCAACATGTGATTTTTTTACTTTCTTGCGTATCTGTACAGCCAAGCATCTCTACTCAGATGGTACAATGGCATAATCAGACCCTAAAGGGACTTTAAACAAAATCAGCATCATATTTAATTATCTATAATTAGCTAAGGAAAAAAAAAAAAAAAGAAGATAATACTTTTCAATTAATATTCCATAAAAGGAAATAATTATTTTTTAAATAGTTAGGGCTGGGACCTGGAGTCGTCACTTGAGATGCAGCCTGCAATAATACAGGTGGGATAGTGGGCTTTGCTAGATAAACAAAAGCTTTTTCATAGATGCAACACTAATTTTCAGAATGTTGCTAGGGCAACAGTAGACTGTAACAAGAATTTCTGAATAATGAGCAGGTGGCAATATACAAAGATCTTCGACTCCTGACTAAATTATTTATATGTAATCTGGAATAGTGAGATTTTGAAAAGCAATAGCCTTATTCCACCACCACAAATGGAAATACCTTGTCTAGAATATTTATTAGAGTTCTAGACATGCATCTCTTTTTTGCTTTTACCATGATATGTAGGGAAAGATCACTAGTCTCACACTTTTAGCATAAAGAAGCAGAAGCAGTTTTTTTGTATAAAATACACAATGTAAAAATAGTTTTTCTAAGCCAAAGCTAAATCTAACTCTCCACCCAAGATTCTCCTTGTACAGATTCAATACCAGAGGGACGGGAACAAATCTTGGCAATTATGAAGTAAGGACCAGACTAACAGAAGAGAACTGGAATGTTTTATCCATCATGCACATCCATAGCAGGAATTTTGCCAGATATAAAATGTTACGGGAGGAAGCCTTATGGGCAGTCTAGAGTTTATGCACTTGAAAAGCAATGGAAGCAAGATGTGGCAAAATATTTGTTAAATTAAAACTTTCAACTCTGCTAAGTCATTATACTACTAACTACTACTAACAAATTCCATCACCTGGCTTTCCAGGTTTCTGATTAGCTGGTCAGCAAAGGCTTGGGTATCTGGACAAGGCCAGCTCTAACATTATTCTTTTGCTGAATATGACAGAAAATAACTATTTTAACTTATTCTAAGAGTGAACTGTTTCTCCCTGTGAGTTCCCTGAGACACTGTAATATATGCAAAAATCACAAACCTGGTCTACCTTTAAGGCTTTTTGTCAAAGATCTGTTTTAAATACCAACAAAGTAGTAAGATTAGTAGTTATTTTCAGCAAAGTTTCCAGTTTTCAGAGATTACCAGAGTCTATGTATTGAGATATAAATTCACATGCCACAAGATAACTGTATATGAATATTCATTAATAAACTACAGAGCTCTTTTTCAAGTAGCTGACATTATCAAAAAAACCTTCCAAAACACAGTAAAAGATGGATAATCTAATTATTTGGTTATATTTGATTGATAAATACTCTTAATTCTCCATTAAGCCCCTCACAAGAAAGACATCAAGGTGTTGGTGTGTGCCCACAGAAGGAACAGAGCTGGGAAGGGTCTGGAGCACAAGTCCTGTAAGCAGTGGCTGAGGGAGCTGGGGGTGTTCAGCCTGGAGAAGAGGAGGCCCAGGAGAGGGCCTTATCATCCTATAACTCCCTAACAGAAAGCTGTGGTATGGTGGGGGTCAGTCTCTTCTCCCAAGTAACAAGACCCCGGACAAGAGGAAATGGCCTCAAGTGCTGGGGAGGTTTAGGAGAGATACTAGGAAAAATTTCTTCATGGAAAGTGTCAAGCATTGGAACAGGCTTCCTGGGGAAGTGATAGAGACACCATCTCTGGAAAGATTTAAAAGATGTGCAGATGTGACACTTGGGGCCATGGTCTAGTGGTGGACTTGGCAGTGCCGAGGGAAGGGTTGGTCTTTACGATCCTAGAGGTCTTTTCCAATCTAAATGATTCCACAGTTCTGTTATTTACTGTATACAATTGTTTCAGTTTATTTGATTTTCAACTAACGTGCATTAATTTGAGGACAAGCCCTGGAACAAGTCACACATTAAATTGTGTTGTCATCATGTGAGACAGCTGTACAGACCTGAACACCCCACAGACACCTAGAACTAGGTTTTAAACTGAAGTTCATCCAGTGAGATTTCACAGTTTAACACCTGGTCAAGTTTCACCAGCAGTCTTCCATGTCAGCAAAGCTTCTTGAGGTTATAGCTAAAGTGATTCCAGAAGAATGTCCAGTGGAGACGGCCCAACTCACAGAAGATTAAAGTATTGGATCCTTACAGCTGGTCTTCCTGCATTGTTTATAAATGAGCTTCTGTCCTCTCCAGCAGCTTCAGTCTACACGGGTTTAACAACCAGCGCTGAGCAGTTCCCTGCATTGCAGTTGAATCCTGTAAATTCCTTTGTTCCACTTTCTGGTCAGAGGGATGTAAGAACACAATTGCCTCACTAATATGACGCCTCATGGAACAGCTGCTTAAGCATGATCTTAGATCTCAAAACTGAGGATCCTGGCAACAAGGCAAAGTAGAGTAAAATGAGCATCTTGCTACTTCCTTATGAACACTTCTGAAAGCTCATCATCATCATCAGATCAGCAGATTAATTGCCTGGACTCAGGCAAACGGGAGACAGAGAACTGATTCCTCCTTTCCTCAACTGAAAAAGCCAGGCAGCATCACATTCTGCCACCATGGAACTCATGCCTTGCAAAGGTATTTCATCTTCTCAAGCAGCAGGGTGGGCAGTCAAGCAAACAATGCTAACATTTACACTAAGTACCAATTTTTGTCATGGCACAGGCTCCTTTCTCGTGGTGTGATCACTGAAACAAGAAACTTACCTGAACCAGACACTGTATCTCTCCTTAGAGGGGAGGGGGGGGGGAAATCTAACTTAATGAAGATTTGTTTTACAGTATGATGGATTTTTTTTTTTAATTTAAAAAAAAGTATAAACAGGACAAATACTGCCACCACTAAGTTTATATTCTGAAGGATTTTTGTATCTCAAAGTTTAGATGAGAAACTAATGCAGTGCATTAGAACTTAGTGAATTTCTTGGAGGAGTTTTCTGGAAAATTGGGTTTTGGACAAGTATAAAGGCATGAGGAAATTAAAAAATAAGCACTATTGTTTTCTTCAAAAATACTTCAGAGGCTACATGTCCGAGCAAGTGCAGATTTGACAGGAGAAAAAATACCCACTCTCAAAATGCAAATTCCAGATGCACTGTTCCCGAGCTGAACACAGGCACTAACATCCAATTCTGGGGGCAGAGAGGTTCTGGAAGCTTAAAAGAACAGGAAAGAAAATCTTTCTGGAAATCAGATTTTTCACATTTGAAGGATGTTCATTTACAACCTGTATTATGCTTTGCCTAACATATTCTGGAAGTGTGAGCAGACCAGAAGGTGAGGGCTACAGCCTTTCTCTGTGGGACCAAAGATGGGGTAAAGGAAAGGAGATGGTTTAAAGAGACAGCAAATTTTAACACTGCTCTACTACTGGACAAGAATCTTATTCATGTAGTCAGAATACTTAAGCGAAGGATTATTAATAATTAATAGAACATCTATTAATAATTATTGGAATCCTGCATTTCTCTGACCAAAAGGCTTTACTTTACAGGCAATTCAGGACAGGGACTTTGACATAGTCTTAGGCTACAACAATCCAGAGATTGAGTATAATCAGTCTGTCCTTGACATATCATTTCCTTATAAAGATATACAACACACAGTTATATTAGAATTTATTGACATGTTTTAATATATATTATGTAGCATTTAACAATGTTATGTGTGTAAGGAATCATCTGTAAAATACCTATGGAACTTATCTCCCTAAGGCACAGGGAAAAGAGGCTGGGAAGGGAAGAAAGCCCTTTAATATGAATAACCACAAATTTAGCTGGAAGAACAAATACAGAGGAAGGAAAAAAACCCCACAACAACCAAACAACAACTCAGAAACAGACAAAACCAAAAATAAAGTCCACTCCAAAATACACGGACCAACTAAAAGGTAAGCCTTGGAAGTCAGAAACAGAAGTTACCAGTCTGAGTCAGAACTTTTTAACAAAAAGTTCATTATCCATATAAACAGAAGAAGAACAAGTACACCAGAAAACCACTACAGCACATCTGAAACTGAATTTGAAAGAGTACCTTCAAAGGAAAAATAAGATTCAGAAAGTAAGTGCTGAAGACACCATACCCACTAACTGAAGAAAATTAGAAGCCTCTCATCCGATCACAAGTCCCAAAGACGAGATTTTTTTTCAACAGAACAAAATATATACTGCTATCATTTGATGTTGGAACAAAAAGCACAGAACTAAATATAAGGAAAAAATAACTGTTTGCTTGACTTCTAAACAAATTTTAAAGGAAAGAATGAATTAAAGGCACCAAAGTCAATGGAAAATGACTTGACAGAAAAACATTGTAGCAGAGATTATGCCAAACAGCTCTATTTAATAAAGTAATAGTTTCTAGGAAAAATAAATGGAGTAGGCTTAATCTATTTGAATTACATGTAGTATTATAGAGGAAACTGATAAAGCAGAGACAATGAAGATTAACAAAATGCAAATTTTAAAGATGTAACTACCATTCAATTTATTCTCAGAAAAGCTACAGAAGTGCCATTCCAATAAAGCCCTGGTAAGGCCTTATATGGAAAATGGTATTTGCGCTGATAAAAACTTGTATGGAAAACTTAATTTCATGTGGCTGCAGGAGATAACAGATGGGTAGAAGAGCTACTTAATCTAGAGGAAAACTTTGCCACAAACCCATGTGTCTGTAAGTTTTCCACAGTCAGCCAGGCTGGAGGCCAGTAGATATCAGAACCAGATTTTACAACTGCTGTTCAGCATGCAAGAAGATAACTAGCAATTTAATTAACATGAAGATAAAGTTTGACACAGTTATGAAAGCATTATTTCCTGGAAGAAGAAGGGACTGGACTAAACGACCCAGAGTCTCTCCTTTCAGTCTTCAGGCACATTCAGGCAGTGCACAGTGCAATGAGTTGCATCCTTTCCACAAACATTCCTTTATGTTACTGGTAATTACTGCTATTTAATACCAAGGTACCTGGGTGGCCTAGATTCAGTGGGAACCAAATGAAAATATTTTTGTTCATCAGACTTTACTTTCAAAAGCCTGTTAAGAAGCCTTCTTAGGATCAAGAATTTTTCCTTAAAATTGAAAGAAACTGGAAAAAGTCCACTTGTACTTTATCTCTAAAGATTTCGAAGAATAATTTAAAATCAATTTTATGTCCTCCCACATTTTATATGGGAGTCTGTCCTATAACATCAAACATATGTGAGAATCCATCTTCCTTACAAGAAGTCCTGCCTACATCTAATACATATATATATATCAAACATAGTTCAAAACTTTTAGAGTCACTGCCACTATAACCAGGTAACTGCAGCATATGCAGACATGAATAAAATAAGGGTCCAGAAAACAACTCCTCATACTGCAAACAGCAGAGTCCTAAGGTTAATAAGTTATGAGCAGGATTAAAGCTGAGCCTGTTCACGTCATGCACCAGGACTTTCTTACTGTTCACATTAGGAGCAGTCAGTCCATCAGATACACACCCCCAGCCTGGGCAGGTGTGACACAGACCTGCAGGACACTCTGCTGCCTTTCTGGAGCATGCACACACAAAGTATTTAGACGGACAACTAAGAACCCCAACAGATCCCTGTGATCTCAGCCAAGCAACAAGCTTTAGAATTGTCACCACTGATCTAAACCACGTCACAGTTCACACATTGTCTGACCAGAGCTGAAAAATCTTCTCAAGGTCTCCCATCCCCAATTATTCCACATGTTATAAATGGGCTAAACTGTTCCTTGCTTAAAAGTAATCTATATTTCATTACATACTGGAAAATAGGACAAGAAAAAGAGTTACTGAAAGAATACCTACACATCTATATTTTTTGATCTTTATGGAACATTGCAATTTTAAGCCTTCACACTGCTATGGACCAAGAAGAGAGACACAAACCCAGTTTCTAACACTGTCCAATATTTCAACAGAAAAGGCCAGATAAAAAGCTGATTGTGTTCTGAGTTGGGACAGCTTCCACTACTATTTTGATATGCAGGTCTTAATAAGGACTACTGCTCTCTGTGCTTTTCAAATCAAACTTTGCAGTGTCAGGAAATACAAGATTATGTAGCAACTAATGGGATGTCATCATGGTGAATGATGAACAGCCAACTGTTGGAATATCATACATTGCATTAACTGAGTTAGCCCAGTAACATCATTTATTCTTTTCATATTACTGCTCTAAGAATTTAGTCCTATGGTACCGTTCGAAGCTCAGAAATCTTCCTCAAAACATGGTATTATTTATTCTTCTGTATTTAATTCATTACTAGATAAGCTCAGTCTGGACTCAGTTGCTTCTCCCAGTAACAAGAATGTCCATATAAAAACAGGTGTTCCTCTCCAGAAGCCAATATTTGAAAACTAGAGGGAAACAAAACATTCCCACATGAAGTATTAGGATGAAAATCATAACATTTTTGTGAGTTAACACAATAGTTTGTGTGAAAGATTCATATCCTTTTGTTAGACCACAAGTCTAATCAGAGTGCAGTAGCATTCCTACAGCAGCTTCCATGAAGTCATTTAACAACTTTCCAAGTGTTGGGAGTCCTTTTCCTCCTCCAATCTACCACAAGGATGACATCTCAGAGCAATACTGGCACTGCTTTGTGGTACAACTTTAAACCCTTAAAAGAGCAGTTTATTTTTCCATGACAATAATGCAATGTGCAACCAAACACGCAGCTAGAAGCCTTTTTAGAGATTAAGTGCAATGAAAATACATTAAAGATCACTTTGATGTGCTTAAAACAAAGAAGAAACCACAACACCTAAACTAAGAGACTAATAACTTGTAATCTTCATTATGAGTGAAAATTAAGGGCTCATTACAGTCAATTCTAACAGTAAAAATACTATCAGCAGATACTCTGAGTATCTAATTGTCATTTTACCAGTTTCTGCCACTAAAGTATATGCAACACTCACTAACACAAGAAAATTACTCAGTTTCCCTTGATTTTCCCTTGGGAAGTCATTAGGAAAACGTTCTTGTTCAGGAATAGTCTGACTTCCCAAGTGGAAGAAGGATAAGGACCTATCAACTGAAAAAGGCAAACCAGGTTTTATTTTAGTCTAAGTACTGCCAGTGTGTGTAGCTTTGCTAACCAATCCAGCTACTTCTGAGGGAAGACATAAACTGGTGAGGGCTCGGTTCTTGCTTTAAGTTATGGAATAGATTTAATGGATTACAAAAGAAAGGGAGAAAAAGATTCTAATCGTAGCAGCAAGCTGTACTCTTTTTAAACACCTACAGAGCACATTGAACATGAAATGGAGCTCTTCATCCAAAAGATTGAGGGATTAACAATGCTTTAAAGGAAAAAGGCTTTTTTCTATACCTTCTGTTGAAATGCTTCAAATCATGCTGTGGTAACATGGACAAGAATTCCCCACAAACTGATTTTACTCATTTTGCTACTGCCTCATTTGGGTACAAAAACTGAACATTTGATCCAATCCAGCAATTTTCAAATGCCTCTCAAAACTCCTGCTGCATCTCCACAAGAACATACAAAATTCTTCCGAGTTCACTTAGAACATGAAAACAGATGGAAATCTGCCTGTGGATCCAGCACTGGTCAATGATGCAACTGCTCCCAGCTTCTCAGCACCAGCAGGAGGTTTCGATGCCCAAAGTTCTGACAGGAGAAAGGACTGTGAGAACACTCCTCAATCTGCTGTTGGCAGAAGCACCCGAATTAGTTCGAACTTCACTCACCAGCTGCACACCAACAGCCTTTTCCAGATTCAGCTGCACTAAAGAAGTTACCGATCTCACTTCCAGTCACCATTTCCTCCATCTGCCAGTTAAACTGCTCCTCCAAGTTTCCCAGTAGATGTTTCAATTTGATAGAATAAGAGACCTACATCTTACACAGCTAAAAGTTTGGAAAGTGCTCCCAGTAACAGCTCATTAAACAGAGCAGAGGAGGTGGCAGAGGGCAGGAACAAAAAGCCAAGGATACGGCACCACGATGGCCTCTTTCACAGCAGCAGGTATTTGCAAGGACTGCATCTATTTATGTCTTGCTTCACTTAACATAAATTAAAATGCTTTAGTTGGATACCTACAGCAACCTATCACACCTCACTTGGCTGGGAACAATTCTTACAATGACTGTGGCAGGTTAACTGCTAACCAATTATACAGAACATTTTCTAGAAAAATACAAAATTCAGTACTGGATTTTTGCTAAACCAAATCCAGAGATGACATCTTCCGCACTTATGCCTTTTAGAGATTATTTTTTGACTCAGAGATGCAAGATCCAAAACTATGCTTTCAAAATGAACGAGCAACTATTTAGTCACAGCTTTTAAGATATTTATGACATTTGTCCTGACAAATTTCAGCCTTCAGACCATTCTATACACAACTGGACAAAGACCTTTCATACACGTCAGTACGAACTACTAACAAACCTGAGGAGGGGGCAGAGAAGTTAAGAGTATAAAATAAACACAGGACAGAATTCCATTTTAGACACAAATTCAAGTTACAGATTAAAGAACAATAAGAACTGTTATTGGGAAGGAGAGTAAAGAACAAAAATTCAGCAGCAGATGGAAAAAGACAGGTGGACAATGTAGTATATAACTGTTTATGCAGAAACCAATGGCTGCTAAGAGGTAATGCCCCATTTCCTTACAGAGATTCAAGACAAAGAGTAGAAAAGAAACCCTTGAATAAGCATCCCACAGCCATCTCAAATCTAAGCTTTGCTTCAGTAGTCTGGATCCGAACATAAAATAACCAAATATTCTTGGAAACTTAATTCTATATATTGGAGAAAAGTGCATATCATAAAATGACACATTGACAGAATTCTCATAATACATACATTAAACTGCAGGAGACTAACTTATGCACAAGAGTAGCAGTGCAGGCTGTTCTGTAATTAAGGCTGCTGTCCTTCATAAATCTGTTTCCAGACATTATTTCCTCTAAAACACTTCTTCAACAAGTTATGAAATCAAAATAAGATTACAGGCAGGCCCAAAGTACAGTTTCCCCAACAATATTTAATCTGTTGCTGACTTATCATCTCCCAGAAACAGAGCTTTCCAACACCACTTTCCAACATCTCCTAACATTGTTATACAGCACATTCGTCCATCACCTCAAAGAAAAGTCAAGGAGGATGCACAAAGAACCACATAACCCCAGCTTTAACGGGCTCCCATAGATGCTACCTATCAGCCAGAGCAAGCACCACATTAAGGCACTCACATTGATTCTTCTTGCCTAAAGAATACGGTGTGAATGACCTTATTATTCAGGTCTTCACTGCCAAACGACTCCTCTTTCCATCACTAAAAGGCTCAATGTGGAATGCAGCTTTTAACAAAACCCCTGGGTCATTCCTAGCTGGTCATTCCTAGGTGGGATGGGCACAGGAAAACTGCCACTAAAAGTCTGACTGGGCTCAACACCTCTGCAGTGCTTCAGCCCAGTGATGCCAGGATTACAGGATATTCTCCCACTCCTATTGAAAGCTCATTAGCTGTCACACCCATGAATTACAGCACTTCGTATTTACTGGCTACTGTTTAACTCTCTTCGTATCTTTGCAATGAGAATTCGAGTACGCTGAAAAATTTCAGATCCAAATCACTTCAACTAATCAGGATATCCAAGGTGGTTCATATTTTTATCCAGGTAATAAAAGTTAAAGAGTTGTCTAGCTCACCAAAATTGAACCATGCTGTCAAAATATACCAAAAGATTTCTATAAAATGGACTGTATGCCACATTATAGCCAATTGAAAGTTTATGTTGCCCCATTACCTGACAATTCAGTCTTAGAGAACACGGTGTCACAAGGGTGATTTTCCCCAAAGTGTCCAAAAAATGCAACTGTATCAGCTACTTTTAAAAGCCTGGAATGCAGCACCTTGAAACTTTAAACACATAAAGGTATTTAAAAAGATGTGGTGCTACATGTCTAAGTCAAATTAACTCTGGGGAGAAGTAGTAATGTGAAAGTGGTGATACAAAGACATGAACTTGAATTACCAGAGGCCACCGTAGCAAACTGACAGCACCTTTTAACTGAGTGAACCCCAAAACCATGCTATTTGTGTTGTATCCAGAGCTGAGCCTAGAGCACTTGACCTAAACCATTCAGCTGGTTTGAAGCAGTTTCACGGACAGACTTTAAGCAAGTAATGCAAAATAAAGACTATTGTGTAAGGCAAATATACTGAAATATGAGAAGAGATAAAAGCCAAAAACTTAACCTAAGTTAAAAGAAGAAAAAAGGCATAGGCAGAATTATGTTTAAGATAAGAAAGAGCAAAGTAGTAGTACCAGTCTCCTCAACTTTTCCTTTATTCCTCTTAACATACAAAATTAAAATATAAACAGACAACCACTGCAGCAGATTTAGTGACTGACTCTTCCCAAATCTTTAACAAATAGTTTCTAGAACACTGCTAACAAACCTAGCCCAGTACACTGCACACCCCTCAAAACTACTGGTATTTAGTCAAATCTATTTTTACTCAAGAGAAAAGTACTAGTTGATCTTGATAGCAATTTACAGCTTTGTAAAATAAAGAGTGGCCAAGCAGTGCAGTTACAAGTACTACATTTTTGATCTTCCAAGATTTAAAAGGACATAAGTCTTAACATTATCTGTGCCATAGGGACTTCTGCAAATTGAGGCGTACAAGCAATAAGTTACTTAATTTCTACAAAATACTCAAACCCTTGACATCACAGTACTTACTGTAAAACAAAGGCTTAATATTAGCTGCATGCCAAGCCAATGGAAGACTGTCAAAGAAAATGTGTTTCCATTGCCATTTCTTTCTCCTGAATAGCAAATAATTTGAACAAACATTTTGAAAAATAATCAGAACTTCATTTTACCTTTCACTTCAACAGTAAATACATATTCCTAATCTAACATTCACAAGACATACTGCCCTGTAAGATTGCTGCTTAATATTCAGCCAAAAAGCATGTCTCAAATACATTACTCCCTGTGGAAAACAAGACATGAGAAAGCAACCCCATTAAAAACTGTAGGTTAATGCCTCAGTGCAAAAAGGCCAGTGCAAGAGAAAAAACCCAACACCCTCCCTATTCTGCTTTGGGCACACAAGATCTCTGCGGTCTCAGGTTAATGAGAAAGGGGCATCAAAATTTAAAATTAAGACTATTAGCAAAACTACTCCAAGACAGCAAACGCTATGGTAGATTGTACTATCTGGCAATGCACCTAGGTAAAGCGTGCACCACTCTTTTTTGGTTTTTTTCCATCACCTCCCTAATCCAGCTTTCTATGGACATCACACAAATCCACCAACACGTAGGATGTGTGCAAATCTCTTCACGTGAATAATCTGAATAATTCTTAGACCCCATGTAAGAAACAGCTATTCCTCACTTCTTTTTCTATCTCGTTCCGTCTTCCTCATAAAGTGAAACCCTTCTTCGGTGCTGAAAACTCATTTAAAAGCGTTTTTAAAAGAGATGCTAAAAACCAGGCTGTGACGTAGTTTACTCTCGAGTCTACTTACACTTTATATTATAATATGGTAGATATACCCACATGCAGAATTATCCAACATGCGGCAGAAATTTATAAAAAAATGAATACATAATAGATGAACAGCCCTGTGTCCCGCTCCGGCCAGCCCTGCCTATATTAGGGAAGGGGAAGGGCCGGGCTCACCCCGCCGGACCGCGACCCCCAGCCGGGCTGGACCCACCGGCCCCGCGGCCGCGCCCCCCCTCCCTCAGCGCTGCCCCCGCTCTGCGCACTGCGGGCGCGGCCCCCCCTCCTCCCTCAGCGCACTGCGACCCCCGCCCGCGGGAGCGCCTTCCCCGGCGGCGTCCCGGGCTCCTCACCGCGGCGGAGCGCTCCTTCCCGGGCTCGTACCCGGGCTCCTTCCCGGGACACCGCGCCCGGCGGGCGGCGGCTCCTCACACACGAGGGGCGCCGAACCCAGCGCTGAGCGCCACCCGGGTTCCTCCTGCTGCTGCCGCGGCGGGGAGAGAGGCCCCGCCCCCGGACAGCCGCCACCAATGGCTGCGAGGAACGCTAGTGATGGACGGCCACGCGGACCAATAAGCGTTGCGGCGCCCTCCCCCCGGCGCTGCCGCGGAGTGGTGCCGCTCGGCGCTTACGCGAAGACGAGCCCGCCCGAAAGGCGGCGGCCAATCGGAGGGCGCGGCCGCCTTGACAGACAGCCGTGAGCACCAGTGAGAGCGGCTCACCGGCACCGCAAGGCCCGCCCGCTGCGTGCAGCCCATGGCCGCGGGCACACGGAGCGATCCCGCGGCACTGGCAGCGTTGGGTCTCGGCGGCCTCCGATCCCTACCCCGCCCGCTCTCCCTTCACCCGCGCCTGAGCTGCTCTCCTGCTCCCGGGCGTGTGGTGTGTCCCGAGCAGCAGCGCCCCGGCTCCACTGGGTGCCCGCGCCAGCGCTCCCGCAGCCGCACGGCGCCCGCACCCTGGCGGGGCAGGCTGGGAGCTGTAGTCGGGGCTTGCCCGCGTAACCTGTCGCCCTCCCGGCCCGTCGCCCCGGCTTTCACCGCTCTTCCCAACCCCGAGAGCCGGCGGCACTGCCCCGTCCAGCCCGGCCCTTAGCGCCATCCTCGCCTCCCTCCGTTCCCGGCCCCGCTTCCCCCTTCCCGCCCCTCCTCAGCCCGTCCGCTCCAGCGGAGCAGGGGCCGGTACGAGGCACGGCCGGGCGGGAAGATGATTTTTAGCTCGCTCCTGGGAAAGCGGGGTCGGGGGGAGAAGGACGGCGAGGACAGAAAAAATAAGGAAAAAGCGGTCCCCGGGCCCAAAAGCGCTTCCCGTCCGTGACCCCTGGTCATGCGTCACTTCCCGGCGGCCGTTCGAGCGCGGAGCCCGCGGCCGTGAGGGGGTGCCCGGGGTGGGACGCGCTCCGGGTCGGTCGCCAGCCGGGAACCAGCTGCCAGGTGCCCCCTGTTCGTCCCCAGCCCGTGTTTGTGACAGGTTTCACTTCTTGCTGTTGCTGCTGCTGGCTCATCACATCGTGCGCTCAGGGACTTCTGCGATTGCAGCTGCAGGGACTTGCGTAAGTAAAATAAGAATCTTGCCCCCAGGCAGGTATTGAGGTGTGCGCTTCCCTCCAGCGCGGTACAGCGGCTTGTGGAAAAACTGTTCCATGCTCCGTCTGATTGCTTTCTCTTGTAGTGTTCTATAAAACGCTGTGTTCTGATGGGTAGATTTTCAATTCTTTATTATCCCACTGGTGGCTCCTCAGTACAAGCAAGGCAAGGAGTTACTGGAGAGGGTCCAGCAGAGGCCACAAAGGTGATGAAGGGTCTGGAGCATTTCTCTTATGAGGAGAGACTGCAGGAGCTGCGCCAGTTTAGTCTGGAGAAGAGAAGACTGAGGGGGCTCTCATTAATGCACATTAATATCTCCAAGGTGGGTGCCAAAAGGATGGTGCCAGACTGTTTTCAGTAGTGCCCAGTGACAGGATGAAGAGTAATGGCCATAAAATAAAACACAAGTTCCACCTCAGCATGAGGGAGAACTTCTTTACAAGGTTGGCAGAGTACTGGAACAGCTGCCCGGGAAGGTCGTGGATTCTCCCTCTCTGGACTCATTCCAAAGCTACCTGGATGCTTTCCTGTGTCACCTGCTCCAGGGGACTCTGCCTGGGCAGGGGGGTTGGATGGGATGATCTCCAGAGGTCCCTTCCAACCCAAACAATTCTGTGATTCTGTGAAATAGTTGATTAATCAATCAACCAAGATGTTCTTAGAGCCTTGAATTCCCTATTAAGTTTTATTGAACACACAGTCATGGAGCAGTTAAGGCCATCAAGAGGAAATTTATGAAGCAAAACTCTTAGGGGAAGGACTCATTTGTCTTAGGCATCTGCTGCTGAGCTGCATTAAAAGTCTACTTAGTGGCCTGTAAAAATAAGCAGTGTGTTTATATTATGTAATCAGCTTGTGTTGACAAACAGCTATTGGAAAACTTAAAGTAGTCCATGAACTTATCATCAGTCCTGCACCCAACTTTCCAATAAAGAAACAGCCACAGGCATACTATCCTCTGCAAGCTGGGTCTCTGTTGCTGCCTCTGGAAGGATAAGGGCCTATAGTGAAAGGTAGTATAGCAGTAGCAGTGATTAGAAAGAAATTCAAGGTTGGGTTTTTTCAAATTTTATTTTATTTTACTATTATTTGCACTACCCTTATCCCTCAGTAGCTACTTACTTTTCTAGATCATTTGCGATTGGTTGAACATGATAGAAGTTGGAGCAGTTTACTTGGAAATACTGCTGATGTTGTTTCATGTTTGAACTGTCTGCTTGCCTGAATTTTAAAAAAAGTTTCAGTGCAACTTTTTTATGTGGCAGCTCAGTTTTCTTGAAAATTTGAGAGACACTCTGAAAAGTTTTCCTGGCAATTAATAGTTACGGTACAAATATGTTATGAAATTTATTCTGTTTTAAATCAGTTTTGAAAAATAGTGGTAATTGGACTGTATCAAATGGCTTGTGGGTACATTGTTGTAAAGCCCTTTCAAAAAAACTTCATCAGACTGGAAAAATGGAAATCACCTTTACAAAACACATGGTTACTCCCACCAAAGAGATGCATTTATCCTGGTGTTCACAGGTTCTGCACTTCATAATTTTTTACTGATTTTTATGCCCTGTGAATTAATCATAATGTGGGTCCATGAATCTTCCTCATCCCTGCTTTTAACAGCTGGGATCATTTACCACTATCTAGTCCTGAGATACTTAACCAATATTAGATGAATAGTTACTGGGTTTAGTAATTCAGCTATTTCATCCTTGATTTCCTTTAAAACAGTTGAGTAAGTACTCTAGGGTTTGGGTTTTTTAACTCTTGAAATTTGTGCAGCTGAATGAAGTCTCTCAATGAAAAGCTAGGTCTCCATACAAAACCTTTTATGTCTATTTTGTCTGAAAAAAATGAAGCTCCAGAACTTGTGATCTAGAGATGGGGGAAGGTCGATGTGATCTGTATTACAGCACATTAAGGACACAGGAAAAAAAAAGAAAGCTTGTAGTTAGAGAATACATGCACTAGTCTTACTCTCTCTCCTTATATCTTCTAAATCTGCAGGGAGTAGAACAACAGATACAAACTGATCTTCTGCTACACTGACTAAATTCTTTTTAAAACAGACTATTTTTATTTCTTTACGTTACTACAGTGTGTACTTAAATGCTCTGTCTCAAAACGTAAATGATCACCACTGCCATAGTCACTGTATATGTTGTTTTAATAGTTATTGTTCACCACATATGGAGTTCTGTAATTATTCACCTAGTCTACAATTATTTACCATTCATTTATATAATTATTCACCTAGAGAAAAAAACTAAACAAAAATTTGTATATATCTGATAGTCAGTGCTTTCTGTTTTGCTGCTTTCTAAGATCTGCAGTCAGTTCTTGTTAATGACTGACGCAGAAACATTTTTCATGGTAGTATTGCTATGTACTGGTGATTCATGCGCCTCCTCTAATTCAGATTTATGCTTCTGAAACTGCATGGTTCCTATTCAGTGTTCCAGTGAAAGGATCTTGTCATGATCTCGTTCAACAGAAAGTTAATTATGTTAACATTTCATTCTCATATTGTCACTCACAACAAGCTATGTGGCAAGCTGATCAGAAGTACATCATTATCTCTGCATTTATAGAAAGGAAAATTATCACAGAAAATGAGTCACAAATTTTCTTTAGAGGTGAATCTAAGAACTGAGTGTTGAACAGGTTTGTTGGGCCCACCAATCCTGCAGCATTCTTGTCAAAGCTTGGCTCTACAGAAATGTTTAGTGTGTGTTTGTTTGCCAGCAGTCTTGAAGTGCCTTAATCAACTTTTAAAGGGAAAAAATACTCAGTGGAAAATATTGTGATAGAACTGAAGTGATTATGGCTGTTTTCCCAACAGATAGAATTGAAACATTTTTGTTTGCTCAACTGAGAGCTGAAGCAGGTATTTACTGGAGCTTTATGAATTTTTTTCTGTGAAATGCTTCTCTTGGGCACACAGGGGCTTTCCAGCTTCTGTTAAGCAAAGCTCTGTGGTGGACATGCATGAAAGAGCCTGGTGTTCATCACAGTACTTGTATCTGCTGCTGAATGTTCCAGAGGCCCAAGGTACAGGAATATTGTTTCTGTGAAGATATGCCAAAGATTCCACTTAGGAAGATGGGGGACAAAATTGCCATGGTCAATACAATGCTTATGTCCCAACTTTTGTGTGTTGATCAGTATTTTAAATTCAAATTCACTATTGTTCCCTCATTGCCCAGCAGAATGGTCTGTCAGAATGGTTATGGTTAAACACCCCTTCTTTGTATAAGTGGTAATAGAGGCCCAAGAAGGAATGCCTGGCAGTTCCAGTGTTACCCTGTTCAATTCTTCCACAATGAGAATGTCATGGAACTTGCCTGGAGGCTCATCCACGGCATTTTCTTTACATTCCCCTGAATGCCTGATGCGTATCCTGATAGACATGCCTGTAATTCATCCTGTAACCAAGAAAAGCACTTATTCATTTTCTGTCTGCCTGAATGTCATTAGCCTGACTGCCAATGCCAGTGACAGATCCGCCAAAATCCTCGTTTTTCTGGAATTCTACAACAGTTCAGTGGATTTCCAGAACATTCAAGTCCTGTTCCCTGTCCTTTTCCCTCTCCTCATTGTTAACAGTACTGACAGTTCCTTTTTTTTTCCCTCCAGATGTGACAAATTCCCGATAACTGTTATTTGCTGTGCTCTCTAGTCCTCTGTTCTTTCCCTTTTCCTTTGTATCTCCCTGATTTTAAGACAGTATTAGCTGTGAGAGATTCAGAACAGGGTGCTCAGTGATGTCACACCACATCAGAATAGTGCACATCAGGTTTTGTAGCCAAAGCTTCATAAGTGGAATGCCTTAGGAGCGGAGGTGTGGTTCTTTCACCATGGCCTATGGTTTCACCTGAATCCATCTGCCTGTTCTGCCTCCTCACCTGTACTCCATGAATAGAAGGAAGCTGTGGCAAACTGCTGATCATGCTTTATAATGCTGGTTACTTTAACCATTTGCAGTGTTCCCAGGTCTTTCTTCCTTTGTAAGCAGTGAGTGTGAAAAAGCAGGTGACTTAGTCCTGCGGGTCCTTGGTGTGAGTGACCACGGAGCTCAGCACATCCCTCTTGTGAATGTAATAGTTCATCCCTCGCATCAGATCTGACTTCTTCCAAATTGCTTCAGAAATAAGTCACTATCAAAAACTCTGAGTGCACCCAGTTCAGAATTTTGCTATCAAAGCTTGTGGTACTGCTGAGAGTCCAGGAAGCCTATTTTGGCTGACATTCTTTGTTCCTGTTGTAATCCTGCTCCTTACACAGGCTGTGAATCCAAAATAATTAGGTAATGTTTTGATGCAAAGGTTTGATTCTTTCTTTGTGTTCAGTTAGTGCACTGCTACGGAGCTTTATAAACTTTTGTTTGCTTGTTTAAAGTCTATTGAAGTTCAAAGAGAAAAAAAGTGAGTATTTCTGCTCTGACCCTGCCCCTTGAACAAAAAGGAATAAAGAATCCACATTTTTAATCTTAAGCACACTATGAGAATTTTTATTAATTAGTTCTGTGGTTTAAGATTATTTTTTTCTTAGGGGAATTATTTTCATTACTGGTTTTTCTTTTATTTTTTCTTCTCTCTCTTTTTTTTATTTTTTTTTACTTCGCCAAAGTGGGCATATTTTCCTCCTTTTTTTCTGATTCAATTTTTAGGATTAAAAATTTTAAAGGACTGTTACTTCCGTCATCAGAAGGTTAAATAACCTATCTTTTTCCTAGAACTCTCCTGAAAAATATATATACTAAAAGAATTCTATTTTGATGTCCATGAGTAAGCTTCATTTGAATGGCAGATAACTTTCATTCATGAATAAGGTATTTGCTTAAATAATTATTTCATAGTGTAAAGGAAGAGACATATGCTGACCTCTTCATCCTGGAATAGTTAGAATATCTTACTGAAACTGAGGTGAGGGACTCTTCCTCCAGCATCTGCAGAGTTTTATGCTTTCCAGAGAGAATTCTCAAAACTGAAGAAAAATTGTGTAGATATTATTTCACGATGAAGTGATCAATATTGTTCCATGAAGCTTTATTCTGTATTCTGCCTTGTAGGTAAGATATCTTCTTTCCTTTTTGTTTCCCTCGGGTTCAGCATGGCCAGTGCTCTCCAGGAAACACCTTCACTTGAAGCTCCTCAGTTAGAGGATGTTGATGCTAAGCTGTCCTTCCTACCTGAAAGACTGAGAAAGAAGCTGCTTCCTTTTCAGGAAAAAGGCATCATATTTGCACTTCAGAGAAGTGGCAGGTAAAATTATTGTATTCAACTTACTGTATCACATGCTAAAAGTAATTACTTTAGGTAAACATCAATTAATTTTTACAAAGGTTATTCAATAGCAGCAGTCTTAGGTGAGTTACAGAAATCTTTCATAAACTATAAGGTAACATGGTTTAAAATGAGTTGTGGGGTTTTTTCCACAGATGATGAAGGAATGTTTAATAATGCATAACGCAGAAGAGAGTCGTAGTATCAAAGTTCTCGTGTGAAAGGAGGTTGATATCAGTAGGACCATCATTTTTGTTATGTTAATAGAGAATTCTTAAAATAAGTTAATTCACATTGGATTCTTTAGTTCTTAATGGCACGGTAGAGCTGTTAAGGGAATGACTAACAGATCCTGATGCATCTGTGTGGTTTTCTATTTTAAACTTGGTACAATTTTGGCGTGTAATCAGGGTGTTCTGGAGCTCACTGAGCTGCAGCAGCAGAGCAGAAGCAGCCTTGCAGAGTGCTCAGTTAGCCAGTGCAGCAGCTGATGGAGTAGTCATTCAACAATTAAGTACCTGGTAAATCAAAAAACATGGTTTATGCAGCAGAGGCTGGAAATATTTTGCTGAGTAAGAGCCTGTTACTGAGTTACAGGGTCAAAAAGGAGGGGGGAAATGCTATTTCCACATTTATAAATTTTAGGAAATGTGGGCAATTGCAGCCTAAAGCTGTGAAACTACTGTATGCTGTCCTTCTGGAAAGGAATGATGTTGGGGAGGTCTGGCACAAATGGAATTACTGTAGCCTGTGTGGGAAAGATGGATGAAATTAGTTCCTGATTATTTCAGCATCTTGCTGAGAAGGAGAGGCTTGGGGCCTACGGGGGTTGCTTGCTAATGTTTGTGATTATTTTCAGGGGAAAAGAAATGTGCATCTTTTCCTCTAAAGATGACAAATTGGAAAGGAAATATTTATCATCAGTTCTTGCAATTATATGGAACTTTTAATCAAATTTCCTCTAAATTTTTTTGCTTTGATTCTATTCCTTTGGCCAAAACCCTTTAGCACTGCTGTCTGAGGGAATGAACAAACCATCTGTTTTATACTGCCAGTTTCAGTGGCAGAAGAGAAAAATGAGTCCAGCCATTCGCATGAGAGGCTGAGATTTGATATGCTTTATGCTGAATTGGCATTAACTTCTCTGTGACCACCAGTCATATCAGGCACTTTCTTGCTGCACAGACTGAGAATGAATGGATATAATTTTAATGGATAGCTAAGATTTTGGTAGAATAGACAGCAAAGCCTGTGTTAGAGTTGAATTTAATAAGCTTAGCTTATTACCTTAGCTGCCATTGAATATGCTATTGAGTTGTATATTTATATATACAAACAGTGAAATAACAGAAGCCATTAAAATTAAACTGCACATTTAATTAGTGTAGGCTAATGGATGTATTTGAAAGTGGCATAATCTTTTGCAGGCTATTGTATAATATAGAGGTTCCTTGGGAAGAAGCTTAACTGCAGCACTGGATAAATTTTTATCAGATGTTTCTTCTTTTTGTTAAAGTAGTAATAATTGCCTGCAATAAGTATTAAAAAGGTTTGACATACTTAGTCTAATGACTCTCTGTCAAGGAGGGAATTTTATTTTTTTCATTAGGGTTATGGGTTTATGTTGGGTTTTTCTCTTTAAGTCTGAATTTCACTAACGAGAGTTTTGCATAACCCAGCACTGATGGTTTTCATGTGGCATGGATATGGAAAAATGTTCATCATGATTGCAAGAAATCTCATTCCTTGGCGCAGCAAATTCTATGTGTAAGCTGGGTCAAACTGAGGAATTGTGTGCACACTCTCGGCCAGCTTCTATCTAAAGTAAAATGTGTTAAGTCAAACTTTCCCAAGGAGTATTTTTTAAATCTGTCCCTTGCTCATGCAGATCTGTTTCTCTTCCTGTCCCGAAACAGAGAGAACAAGAGCCTCTGGTGCTTGTAGCTGAATTTTCTTATTAGGTTGTCAGCCCTTGCCTCACACGAGTCTTTCCCTTTTGTGTGCTCCATAATGATTTAAACCTTCTTTCAGTATTCCCAGTGGTACATTTTCTGTAGAAGTGTCTTTTCTAGTTTTAAAAATATATAAGCATAGGACTTGAAGCGAGCAATATGTGCATCTCTGCTCATCTTTCTTCTTCCCCCAGGCTATGCACTCCCTTCATAGGCATCACTTAATCCGTGCTTTGCTGTAGTGGTAGGAAACTGGTGTAGAGCAAGTGTTGTTGGCTGAAGAGATTCAATTAATATCATCTTAGATTAGACAAGCACCCAGCATGAAAAGGGACTTATTATTAGAACAAACTCTTATTTTTTGCATGGAAAGGGCTGGGAGTGAGCTATTAATTCCCTTGTCTGTTCCCAAAGCGTAAAATAAATCTGCTGTTGTGGTTTGTACTTTTGATTCATTGGTAAATGAGTCAAAGGCTTTTCCAGTAGATGCTCCAAAGGCATTACCTCGTCTAACAGAGACTGCATAACACTTTTCTAGGAAATGACAGTTCTAGAGCCAACAAGACAGTGTGTGGTTCAGCATAAGCTAAGGTACCTTTTATCTCACAAACATGCCTTAGAGGTAAATAACTGACTGGCTGCTTATTCCTTACTAGAGATTATTCTTCAGAAATGCACTTTGGAAGGGCTGCCTAGGGATGGATGGAATATATAGTCTTTATTTGTAGCCTCAGACATTAATGTGCACAAAAGATGGGTGCACACAATTTATGTCCATGAAGACTATTTTATTTTTATGATTTTCTTTCTGTGAAGGTGTAAGTTACTTTTAAAAACAGCAATAATATTTATTTATTTATTTATTTATTTATTTATT
Organism: Gymnorhina tibicen; assembly: GCA_013399875.1. Lineage (NCBI taxonomy): Eukaryota > Metazoa > Chordata > Aves > Passeriformes > Artamidae > Gymnorhina > Gymnorhina tibicen. The sequence goes on along the minus strand of VXAZ01005100.1, from coordinate 2,838,211 downwards.
TATTTATTTATTTGCGTGTGCTTTAAACTGCCTCTTAAATAAAAACCAACCAACTTGTCCCTTCCAGGAACGTGAACTGTTAGCAGCAGGCTTAGGAAATACTGAGGGTTGTTGGGGTCAGATGTGTGTTTGCTGTTGGGAGGTGGAAGTGAGCAATTCTCTGTTTGCTCTCTGCTGCTTATTAGTCATGGCTTGGGCAAATGTGGACAAATCCCCATTTCCTAAGAACTCAGGGTAGAACTGAGGGGCCACCAGCTATTAGTGAAGAGGTGGCAGTGTTGAAGCACAATACTCTGGAAGAAGTGGTAGCAGCTTGGGTAAGATATCCAAGATTCAGTGATATATGGGCAAATTACTCAATAGGACTGATAAGGATTGTATTCAGTCTCATTTGAGCTCACATCTCTCTTCAAATATTACTGATTTTTACTGCTTCTGTTCCTTAATGTCATACTTGGAAAGTCACAATTCTTTTTACCATATATTCTTGGTTTATATCCTCTCTTTACAAAAGTGTGTGATGTCTGTCTAGTAATGCAAACAATTTGTTCACTTGAATAGTCTGTAAAAGAAGCATGCTGTTGTTTGAAATTTAGCTCTTATGCTACTGGATATCACTAAATGCTTTATCAAGTTTTGTAATAAAAACCGTCAGCATGTGATTTACAAGCATCATTATTTAGCATTGCTTGTCTTGTAGATGGTATTTGTAAAAGATGCCTTCAGACACACAGATATATTTCTTTCTAGGTGTGTTGGCAGAACAATTTGTTTAAGCTGGATGCAAAAGAGGACTTGGAGATACTTACCACCCATGAAACAAACTTTTCCATTATAATTGTGTGCTCAAACTGTTTTAAGTGGGGTGATCTTGTTTCCTCTATAAGCTTGAGAGGTAATACATTAACTTATATATGCAGGAGCATGTGAGTTTTAATTTCCCATACACGCTGTCTTACTGTTGTTAGACACAGTAAAAAAAGTAAATGACCATGGATGGCAATATCAGGATATGCAGAGTTCACATCTGCCATTAAGAGCTATCAGTTTTAATGAAAGGGCAATTGTTTTGTTAGGCAGTCCCTGTCTAGAGTAAGTTGTGTAGTGTTTAATATTTTTTTGATAATAGGCTACAGAGAACCATTATGGCAGTGAAATCGTTAGAGAATGAAGTGTGAATGTCCTCTGTTAAAATACCGAGTCAGTTCCCTACACTTCAAAATAGTACTTTTTCCCATTGGCTAGGTCTCTGATTTCTAGCAAGTTTACACAGGAGGAACACATAGTTAATTCTTTGTTAATTAAAACAGACTTTTATTTCAAAGATTATCAGTCTTTGTGGAAATTATTCCCCTCTCCCATCCTCAAAGTAGACCAAAAAACCAAAGGTTCAAATCATAATTTCCTCAAAGTTTATAAACACAGCTGAAAGCTTCTTCACTGGAAAGGCACAGTATATACTGTCTGCTCAGGTTTTAGTAGTTGGGCCACAGAAATGGGCAGGAAGCAAATAGAAATGTTGAGAATTCCCAGGCACAGCCCTTTGTAGGATGAGGAATTTCTGATGTAAGTCCTATTTAAATTCTTATGCAAATTTCTACACAAATTTCTTTAACTTTCTAGGATGTAATATTCATTGTGGAGTATGAAAGGTGTAATTTCCATTTGAGTTGGGTGTCCAAGGGAGTGATAGTTTTACATTTTGGAAGCTGATAGTATAAGAGAAAGTATGTTCAGTCCATGGACTCCCTTGCATATTTTAGTTTGTGCTAGAGCAGTAGACCCTTTTGTCTTACAATTTTCTGTAACTATTTTTCACTTTCACTCTCATTTTTGTCATTTTTACTGAGGTTGCTTCTGGGTTTTATGTTGTCTATTACTCTTTCTTTCTCCTTCTGTACAATGCAATTGGTGCTTTCTGTCTTGTATTGCCTTTTTAATTTACCAGAGCTTTTGTTTTACTTTGCTTTTATCTTTACTATTTTTGATCCATGATTACTGATTGATTTGCTCTTTCAGTGTATTTCTATTCTTCAGGTTTTTATCTTTGATAGTAGCTATGAATAAGAAAATAGATTTGTCTTTCAATTCCATTTTGAAGCACTAAGCCTAGTTCCATGTCTACATATCTCTTACTGTCTATATCTAATTTTTCTGTCCTTTGTTTGAAAGGTCATAGGTTTCTGCAAGTCGATGTTGTGATTAAATGCAAGACCAACTGCTTTTTGCCATTGTCTAATTTTTTTCAGAATCAGCTGCATGGTTTAAAGGAACACTTAAAAATATTTTGCAGACTACTGTTGAATTTTTCCCCAGTATTAGTTCTTAGGGTTTCTCTTCTGGGAGATAAGGCATAGTTATTTTCAGCTGAGTTTTACTTTACTGTTTTCATTTCTGTTATAAATCCTCACAACACCACAGTCTTAGTTTACTGAATATCTTAGTTTAACCTAAACAAGAAGCACATAATTTCATTTACACAGTGAAAACATTGGCCATTAATTTCTAAAGGAAGAAAAATGTAACAGAAATACTTGACATGAAGAGTTCATATATTATGGAGCTATAGCTGTTTGATAATTATCAGTATTTATGCTGATAATTATTCCTATTTATGGAGAACATCTGTAAGAAGAATTTTTCTGCAAGTTTTATTCATATTGGGCCATTTTGTGCTTAATAAGTTGCTGAAAAGTTTAATGAGCATTCTGGCTATTTCCTTGTAAGCACAGAACAGTGACTGTCATTCTTAGATGCTGCAGGTAAGGATGTAGAACTGGTGTAAACACCAAAACAGAATATCCTGTCATGACTCCAGGTTTTGTAGTATCATTGCTGTGAGTCTGCACTTAATTGAATTCTTGTTATTAAACTCGTGACCAATTTGTTCTTAAGATGGGGAGTTCAGAGTTCAACATGAAAATCATCACAAACAGGCAAGATGAAGTTAATCATGCTCTCTTTTGGGAAACCTACTTATTCTCTCTGGTTTTGTCACACTGACTTCAATAAAAGCCAGGTTACTTAAACTTGCATGTTAGAAAAAGAAATTACCTTCACATTTGTTGGGGTTTTTTTTTTTTAGGTCATGTCTAGGAATATTTCTTTAAATGTTTCATTTTTATTTTAATCTGTACTTGATGGCATGTGGCATCAAGGGCCATCAAGTGTCTCCATTATTTGTAGAACTTGAGATCAGAGATCAGATTGGAACAAAAATAATTGTAACTTTTTTTGTGATTTCTGTCCCTAGTCTCAGTAGTTTGTAGTTAGCCTGAGAGAGCTGTTTGAAACAAGGCATGTCTCTTGCTAGAGCAAGAAAGAAATCATCTTTTATTACAATATATTCAGCAACTGAGATGTGTAAAATTGTTATAATTTTGTGATGAATGTGGGTCCTTAAACCTGCATTATAACAGGTGAGCAGTTATGTCCAGTCTTAGAGAACAAAGCACAGAAGTAATCTCTGGGGAAAAAAAATGGGATGGCTATTTAGTGAATATATCATGAAAATCATCACAAACAGGCAAGATGAAGTTAATCATGCTCTCGTATCACTAAATAGGATCAGGATCAAACAGTTGATACATTTCAGCTCTGAGGGTTGGAGAAGGGTTTCATTTTTTTTTAAAGACGTTGGTTTGTAGTGATTCAGAGTACATTTCACATTTGAGAAGTGCCAAGGAAGAGAGGGATGAATAAATGAAGATGCTAGCTCACAGAATGAGGTTCAGATGCAGGAAGTATGAATGAGAGACTGAGCCAAATTCTGCAGAGCTTTCATAGCCAGGGAAGCTTGTTTGGAAGTGATGCTGGAGGAACTGGGAAGCAATTCAAATAGAACAAAAAATGCATTGTCAGTAAGTGAATGTAGGATATAATTCAGGAGATGAACTATGAGGGGTGGAAAAAAAAAAAAAGAAGACTTAAGAACGGAAAAAACCCAGTGGTAGAAATATGAGAATTTACCTGGGTTTAGATGTGGACTTGTAGCAGCAGGAATAGAGAAGAAAATGCAGATTTTAGAAATGCAGGGCACAGGGCACAATTTGTTAGAACGGAAGAGGAGAACCAAAAGAGATAAAGACTACAAGTGTACGTAGTAGGTTGTCAACAGTGACAGAGGGAGGGCAAAGGGGATATGAATTGGTGTTAGCTGTGTGCAGGGAAAGTTTGCAGCAATCCGTGAGAAGCTGGCGTGTTTAACCACGAGTACCAGGGAGAGGACAAATGGGAGGGAGCAGTTCTGAGTGTGAGACAAGTGACTTTAAGGAGTGAATAGAAGTCAGGTCTTAAACGAGTATGAGTCACATTCTGACTGACTGAATGCAAGTTGGAAGAGATAGGCAGAAAGGAAAACTGCTCCAGATCACCAGGGAATGCAGAGTTTATTGGGAAAGTAGTGATAAGTATCTAAATTTCATTGAAAGCCATTAGACTGCATACTAAGGTAAACTTCTGCTGCTCGAAGGTATTTCAGTCATGCCAGTTAACAGCAAGGTTAACGTTTGCAGCCTAGATTATCAGTAGCTGAAATTAGTTGACATTATTCTGTTTTCTTGCATTGAGTCAGCTGCTGATCCCATTTGTCTCTGAAGCCAGTGACTGAATAGGTGAAGAGTTTTCACTATCGCTATTGAGTGTCTTCTTGGCTGGAGGTTTTTCCACTTAACAGTTCCATTAATATATTCTAAAAAGCTATTGATGTGTCTGAGCTTAACCTTCAACTTGACCGCTTTGTTATGTGTTATTCCACACATCTTTGCCAAAGCTAGAATACCAGAACATGTTGTCTGGGAGCTTTCAAATATTAATAAAACATTTTAGGTGGATTTTTCAGTCACATGTCGAGTAGTGTTGGAGAAAAGCATAAGGCACCACAACCATTGTCCTCTACACTCCTTTTCAGAATCATTAACAGTGCAGATGTGGCAATTTAGGGCATCTTATGTTAAATCAAAGATCAGGGTTTTATTACTTAGGGGTTTTTTAAGTACCTAGTGTAGTTCAGGAGCAAGGGTAAGATGTATCTTACATCTTCTGGAGCACTATTTTTGGTGAAACACCCTTGATTATTTTTGCAAGGGAGTCAGCTCCCTTTGTTCTAGTTTTAGGACTGCGTGCTGTGATTACTGACACACAAATGTAATGGTTGCTTGCGCAGTTTTATATAAAAATGTTCTAAGTTCAGATTCCTTAAATAACCCTTGGTTAAGATGTTAGTGCTGAAGTGTTGGCTTGTGAGTAGGAGGTAAATTATATGTTGTAGTGTTATATAAAACTGACTCACATGAGTAGGTGAGAATCCCAAGAATATCAGGACACCCACACCAGTGAAAGAAAGACTCGAGCTTCCTCTGTACAACATGTTCCAAAGCCTGCATTAACAAAAAACAGCTTTAATTTGCTTGAGTAGTAACAAAATTTTTCAGTGTTTTAAAAAATGAAGTGCTACTGCTTTGACTGTTTGCCTTGGAAAACGCATTTGAAAGGGAAGGAGTTTGTTCTGAAAAAGCTACCTGCAGTTCTAAGTGGTTTTTCCTGGATAAATAGCTGCTGAAAATCAATCAAGAAGTTAAATTATCTCTACAAGCAAGCAATAGATGTATTGGATTGCTGTACCCCTTTAGTTTTTAGTCTACCATGTAAGGAAGCACACCTCTCTAGAGAGGATATTATTGCAAATATTTCTATAGTTAAAAGAAACCTCTAACACCAGCTGTTTGATTTGGTAGGATCCTTGGTTGTACAGACTTTAATTCCAGTGTGTTGTTAATCAATATTCCTCCAAGAGCAAAGTTCAAAATGAGATTCTTTCTCTTTACAAAAATACCTTGCTGCAGTAGCCATAATTAATATAAGAAACTTTAGCTGTATTGTTTGCATGGTTAATAGTGCTGACATTTCGAAAGGGGTGACCTGAATGTAACCCAGACACACAGAAATAGAAATGATTTTCATTTAAATGTTTGTTCTTCCCTGAAACTTATTTTATAAAACTGTGTTAGCATTAACCTCCTTCTGATGCAGACTATTTTTTGTGGCTCTATGACATATGCCTCATGAGTTTAGCCTGTTTCCTTCTGTTTCTCCAATGAACTCATCTGCATGAAATTTTAAAGATCTGCTTGTCCTTCTGCTTTGCAAAGTTGATTCCAATCTTCTTGACATCAACACAACCAGGAACTCTGTGTTTTTTGAGGTTTGTGAAATTATTCTTTCTGTCCTTTTAGAGGCAGAGCTTTCCTGGTAGAGCTTTCAGAGGGCTCTATCAGGAGTTTTGGGTTTCTTTCTTAGTTCCTTCACCTGGTTTTTTGCTTACTTCAGGTTTCTCTCCAAGGTTTGCTGTAGTAAGAATGTGTAAATGCACCAAGCCTATTCTGATAGTGCTGGAAGTCTGGTTCTGGGGTTCTGACTCATCCAGCTTTGGGTGGTCCCTTCAACTGTGGGATTCTCTACATCCAAAAGAAAGCTGGGGTTTGTGTACAACCTCAGGTGCTTGCATTTGTTCTCTTGAGTGAACAGCACCAAGGTTTTGGACCTGTGTGCACGTGCGGTGCACCAGCACAGCAGACCTTGCTCTCTGCAGGCGTGTTTGCTCACCAGGGTACATCCTCACTCAAGGCTCTTTGTGTTTGCTTGATAAAAGAAAAATGTGGTTTTATTTTCAAGCTAATACACCTCAAAATGCCGGGGCTGTTGTAGTCTAGTGGGGGCCCAAATTATGGTTCCCTTCTGTTTATGAAAGATCCTACTGTGTCCAAAGGCCATTGCTAACCCTACACTGCAAAAGGGTTATGAATAGTAGGAAGGTTGCAGCAGCATGTGCAGTGCATCCCAATGAGATTCTGCTGCTTTCTGCTAGGATAAAATAGCAGATTTCCTTGATGAATGGACAGAGATTCAAACGCAAGCCACAGGATTCGCTCTGAAGAAGGGAAACATTTAAAGATTAGATGGGAAAGAATCTAAAAGAATTTGCCATTGACTGGTGCTTTTTTGCACGGTTGGACTTTGCTGCTGAGAGTAAGTGTACTGAGACATCTCAAGTGATTTTTTTCCATGCTTTTCTGAAACTTTTGACCATGTGGGCTGAGCTTATAACAGGATATGAATCTGCGTATCATAGCTCTGATTTATATTCTTGGATAGAGCTATTATTAAGGTGTCATATGAACAGATGGGATATGAATGATGAAGCTCAGATTGGGTAACTACCAGTTGAGAGGAAATGACTAATTGAACTTCAGAGAACAAGAAGTCTGTCTTCTTGCAGTCAAAATATGTGAAACAAAAATACATATTTGTCCCTTCAGTGTAGCTGAAGATCTGTTTCTTCTGCTTTGACAGCATGGAACCTTTATGTCCATGTTGGCAGCTTGTCTGACTGCAATAATATAGAACATACTGAAGTTTGTTTTAAATAGAGGCTGCATATTTTTAAGATTATGTAAAGAATTGCTTTTTAGCAGCTTAGTGCAACTAACTATTAGATATCTTTTAAGTTCTGTGTGATGTGGGCTGTAAAGATGGGGAAGTTCTTTAAACTTCAAATCTAATTGTTGTGATTATAAACTGGAAACATTTCATGATTTTCCTCTCAGTAATATAAGCTGTTTTTCATTGCCCTAGAATCCAGTGAAAAAAATGTGGACTTCTTATCTTTTGTAACTGCATTAAGCACGCATCTTTAGGATTCTTATTTTAAAACTGTGAAAGCTACACAGATGAATGCTTTAAAATGCATTATGTCATAAAATAAATGGAATATCCTCCGTTTCCACTTACATTAGTTTTATTAACTTCTACCTTTATTGTAAACTCAATCTTGTGTGCCACGTCAAAATTTTGTCAAGTGTGAGTGTCAATAATGTTAATTAATTGGCATAAATTAGCAATTTAAAAACTGTAGCCCTTCAGGAATTTGAGTCTGAGCAGTGTGGATCCAAGCAGTGATTCATGTCACTAACTGTATAATCACAGAGGACTTTACACATTCAGATAACTCTAACTGGAGCTTTAATACCAATTTAGTGCACTTGATTGATCTCAATCTGTGATGTGTCTGGTCGAATTTTAAATGCTGAAAAATGGATGGATTGCAAGTAGAGGAAGAAAATCCCAACTACTTACAACAAAGCAATTTCATCATTGTGCAGGAGAAGAGAGTGAATACTTACCAGCAAAATATCACTAGAGATAACCAGCTTTAAGCATAGGGGTGTTTCTGTGTCTCTGTTTCTATTGGTACTGCAGAAATGAGGAAGATAAAACTGTGTTGATCACTTAATGTAACCTATGTTTGCAGAGTTATTATGAGTAAAGTGATGGCAGCTACTTTGTACTTCACTTCATTTACCAGCAACAAAATGATGAGTTTCTATAAATACTTAAAAGTCATCAACTTTGTTGCTGCTACATAAGAAGTTTAACTTACGACATATTCAGTGGAAGTTAATAGACTTGAAAACAGGAGAAACTCTAACACCAAAAATTTTATGAGTACAGTCTGAAAATGAGTGCAAAAAGAAAACCAACAATTTCTTACTCGTCAGCAGATAAAGTCATCAATGTTTAAGTGGCTACAGTTCACTCTAATGAAGAAATCTAGCTTTCTGGAAAAAGTGTTCCTGTGGTTGACATACTTTTAAAGTTGGTGGGTTTTTATTTGCTATTCAGCTTCTAATTGTCAGAGCCATTTGTAAATCACTCTAAATTTCTTCATTGTTGCTTGTTATTGTGAAAGGAAGAAGGAGCGTCCAAATAGTTCACCTATGCCAAAGAACAGTGCAATAGGATCTCACCTATTCTCACTTTGTTTTCTCTGTGTCTGAACTGACATAATGAACATTTCACTGTTTATGCAATTCTACTAAAATTTAAGTTGATTTACTGAGAAATACTGTACTTATCAGCAGACGCTGGCAAGGGATACTTTTGTTCCTGTCCTCTTTACCACATTTTCTTGCTACCAGATGCAGCTTGGTTATTGCTATATTTGTACTTCTGCTTGATACTCTTATAATAAATAATCTTTATTGCTGAGGAAGGTCTGTGGTTTATTCCTGAGCTGTCTCTGCTCTGTAGCTGTTAGCCATAGTCTTACTCATTTGCTGCATTTGTGTAAGGAGTACTACTGCAACAGTAGGTTATTGTGCATTCCAATTGATTTCAGGCCTCAAACTGTTTTATAAAAACATGATTAATGTACTGAAAGCAGTTGGCCTCAAAGAATCTGCAAAAAAATAAAGACTTGTTTTGTAAACTTCGGTTTAAGCAATTAACAATGAGTATTGAACGGAAAAACAAAAATCAGTCTTTGAGCAAAAACTGACATTATTTTTAAACTAGAATTGTTGTGTTAGTCTGCAAATAAAGTGTCTTTGCCCAACTGCAAATCACAGACATTAAGGCCCCACAATCATGAGTTGCCACTAAAAAGAATTCTCTTCCTGCCTTTTTTTTTCTTTTGTAAATCTGTGCAGACTTGGGGGCTTTGTTTTTTTATATTTTCTTCCTTTGTTTTCATTGCTCCATCCCTAACAGCTGGGGGGGAAGTTGCAAAGCAATTGCAAATAGATAGTTTGTTGCTTATAAAAAACGAAGTTGTGTAAGAATTAATTTTGAATTAGTTTTTCACCTCAGTTGGAAGAAACTGCTGAAATGAGTAGACAGTGGAATTTATACTGGCAGGCAGAGTAAGCAAACAGCAATATACTGTGTTTCTGAAAATACCAAACATTTTCTCTTTTTTGGCCAGCTACACTAACTTCAGAGTAGCCACCACTAAAAAAGCAGTTCTATATTACTTGAAAATATTTTTCTGGATCAAAATACAGAATGCTTATATCTCGGTTTGTTAAATTTTGTTAAAGACACTAAGACCTGGAAGATTTTTCCCATTTTTTCATGGAAGGAGCATTATATTTGAGTTTACACGGTGCAGTGGGTACATATGGAATCACAAATGGTTAAAATGCCTTTAAGAAATTCATGTCAAAGATGGCATTTAATGTTTACAAAATGTAAATATGCTGAACAGAATTTACTGTTTATGATTGGGGACTTGGAGTTGCCAATGTCTTTACACAGAGTGGCATTGCCAAGTGACTCCAAAACGGGCAAAAAATCAAAATCATTTTCTAATACTTTAGCTGGTACAATTGGTGGGGGAGAGGGAGTATCTGCTACTATTTCAAAACAAATGTGACAGCTCTGGAAAGCACATTTTTAAAATCAATCTGACATACAGATAATCCTTAATCATGAAGCAGCAAAAACATTGCTGTTTCTGAAAGACAAAAGAAAATTGAAGATGCGCTTCTTGCCTTGGAAGTGTCTCTTATGATTACAATTAATCTGTCCCTGGGCCTAAGCAGAAATTCAGTTTTGCAATTGCAAGTTCTGCAGTAATGCCAGCAAATTCAATAAACATTTTTAGAGTGATTATCATACTCATTTTCAGTTCATGCCAAATTCACTTTCTGTAGGTGATACCTGGAGGAATGAAGACACCTTTTTTCCTTTCATTGGTTCAGTAAATCCAGAATTTAAATTTATAGTAAACAATTTGTAAGTATTGGTTTATGTATTATATTTAGTATTAATTTCTGTTTTTTCCCCCCTGTTTTTGTTTCATATTTAGGTGTATGATTGCTGATGAGGTAAGTGATGTTCCTGTTCCTCTAATACCATTTTTTTGTGGTGTTAATGCACTTTGTGCAGATGTGACTTTTTTTGTTTGAGAGGTGTGGGCAGAAAGGCTGTTAATGAAAGAATCCTAATTCCTGTGATAGTCAGCAGATATCCTGAAAATACCTAAGTGAGGAAAAAATTGAAACCTGACAGAAGTTTAGAAGAATCCTTGAGAAAACTTAAAAGGTTACTTTTAATTGTAGGTTAAATCTCCTGTATTGTTACATTTTAAAAACACTGACTCAGTTGATTTTTTTTTAAAGTTCTTTATAATTGCATAGCTAGCTATTTTTAATGGATTATTAGACATTCCTAGCCCAAAGATATTTTTAACAGATACGGTTTCCAAAGATGAATTTTTAAAGTGCACTAATCAAGTAGTAAAATTCATTGTGTCCATACATTTGAAAATATATATTATATTCCATATAAGAGAAATCTGAGTCCAGCATTTCTTCCCACAGATAAAACATTTTTGTAATAATGTTCTTGATGTGTTGTCAGTGTAAAACCTTTCTGAAAAAAGGAATTGCTGTAGTCTCCCAATTCTAATTTGAGTTTTCTTGATACACTAGGAGGGAGAGGGAGATGGATTATTGGGATTTAAGCATCTCCTCATACTATAAAAGTCTCATTACATCTGGAGATAAACCATACTGGCACAGAATGTGAAATATCTGGGAACTGTGGAGAATAAGAAGTATTCAGGGGAAGAGAAAAGGGGAGCTTGGGGAAAATCAAAATATCAGCAGTAGCTACTTTTTTATTAAAACAGTTTATTTCCCTCCTTGAACTAGAAAATGAACTGTGCATAATTATGTTAGCAATAAAAAGTCCTGGAAGATACATTTATTAAAAATAAATAATGTATATTTTATATTGACAATAGGTGTGGTACTGGAGGAAGTATTGTGCACTGCTGTGTATCCTGTGCTTTTTGACCTATTTCTAAAATAAGGAAATGTTGGTAAAATTAAATATCAGTATTGTGAGCTTGTATGCAAAAAGAAATTATCGAGGAAAACTCAAGATCAGAGAATTACTGTACATATCCCTGGATTGCATAACTGTGTAAGGATTAAAGTAAGATAATAAGAGTATTTTTGAAAGGTATCCTACAAATATGTTTCCATTTTTTCTCAGAGTGGGGACAGACAAAATTTTCCCCCCAAAATTACAGCTTTTCTGTCATCCATTTCCATGCTGGAGAAAGATGGGTTTAAATCAAAACCCAAGACCATAATATTTTCTACAGTTTTTCTGGTGTCTCACATTCTTGTGACCTAGCCTGGTGATCAGCTCTGTGGGATCTACACCCAGCCAGGGGTGTGCTGGTGCCAAGAGCGCTGCTTTTATTCCATATTCATTTCAACTCAGTGCCTGGATTATCCCCAGGGACTGCACAGCCTGAGTGAGGGAGACAGCCATGGCAGCAAACTAAAAATGAATGTTATTTTGTTGGGGTTTTTTTTTTCACTTGGATTTGTTTTCAGATGACCTAAGAACTGCTGGTGACACAAGGGGAGCTTGCGGGAAAATTTTAATGAAAACCTGGCAATTTTGAATGAAAACTGAGTATCACAGTAGCTTTCCTATTATTTTCTGTCTAGTAATAGTAGAAAAATTCATTGTTTTCTTTTGTACTTGGGAAACCTCTTTATTATAACATTACATCAGTCCCTTTAGACTCAACACTGGAGATGTAAGTTGTTGTTCTATGTCTCACTACTGTGAGTAGTTAGATAGCAGCAAAATATCCCCTGGACTCCATGGAAAACCTGCACAGAGTATTTTAAGGCCCATCTCTGCTTTGACATTTACCAGGAGTTGGGAGCTCTCTCTTGTCATGTGAACAAGTAGAGAAAATAGCTGCATTATTTGTAAAATCTTGGGGGGGTTGGTATTTTTTAAACAAAACCCTAACTTCTGAATCTTATAATCATCTGTTGCCATGATTATTCACATATGGGAGTGTTCCCACCTTGACAATATGAAGCAAGTACTTTCGTGTTAAATATAAATCTGTTGGTTGAATCTTTGCCTTGCCTGTACATCTGAATTCCCACTGTTTGGGCTTTCTCATCGGTGTTACAGGCCAAAGAGAAACCATCAGCTCTGGTGAATCAGAGCAGTAGTTTCTTTTTGTTGACCCATTGGTCAAAACCAGAGTTGTTCCCACAGGTCTTTGTTCTTCCCTTGCCTATGCGGTTGAGGACAAAGTTGTTTTTATTGTAAGAAGGCATCCTATATATTTCTTTCTTTTGCATAATCTTTAAAAAATGTTTTTGGTAGCTTTACAAGTTAAAGAGTTTGACCTTTTTAGTCTACCCTATTAAGACCCTTAATGTCTTCTGAAATGAATGGAAATGCTTCTTCTGACTTTGATGAGCTGACCAGGTATAACACATGTATTAATCCATTTAACCAGAAGCATCTTGTTTCATAAAAGATCATCTGTGGTAACAAAGTGATAATTAAATACATACTATATAAGTAGCTCTTTGACTGGGTTTCCTTTATTTGGTTCTGTCTTTGCAAATTCTTTTGGGCTCTTCTGAATGGAATATGCTTTCTGAGCAGAGACTTCTGGTTTTGATGTTGTTCTTTTCTTTTCTTTTCTTTTCCCAGATGGGGCTAGGAAAAACAATTCAAGCAATTGCCATTTCATATTACTATAAAAATGAATGGCCTCTCTTAATTGTAGTGCCTTCTTCTCTGAGATACCCTTGGGTGGATGAGATGGAGAAGTGGATTCCAGAACTCTCTCCGGGTGACATTAGCATCATTCAGAACAAAACTGATGTTGGGTGAGTAAAGTTTGTTATTCTTCTGCAGAAAGGCTTGCTCACTACTCCTGGCTCAAGCAGGGCCACCCCCTGGGCTATCAGATACACCCCCTGGGCTATCAGATACACCCTCTGGGCTATCAGCCACTCCTCCCAGTTTTGTGTTGTTATATTACAGCAGTTACTCATTTTCCTTGAAGTTGAGAGATCTGCTTTTTGCGAAGTAGCAAATGCATGTCTGCTGAAAATTAGATTACTTCAAGGTGTCTCAAATTGAACATACACAGTTATTTCTCAACTCTGATGAATTCATTAGCTTCTGTAAAACATTTTTGGAGAACTACTGGTGTACATTACAAAATAAGGAAGTAATTACTGTTAGAATTCCACTTAGCACGCTGAGAAAATTTGTAAGTTCGAATAAGTAATCACTAAATAACTGAAAAGGTCATCATGACCTACGCTTTCTATCTTTAGACTTAATAGCATGAATTCATCAGAGAGCCTATGTCTTGGGTGTTATTAGAATAACTCTCCTATTACCCTGAACTGCAAGGGGGTTTTTAGTCTGCTTTACTGTAAATGACTTGGTTGATTTTATGGCAATGTTTAGCTGTTGTTCTAAAACTTCGGTGTGAGGGAGACTGATCATGTTTTCTGGGAGTATCAGAGAGTGACTTGACTGCCAAGATGTGCTGCTTGGAGCCTTCTTGGTAACCACAGAAATCCAGCTGAAAATGCATTTTGAAAGCTTCATGAAAGGGTAATTCCTACTGATAGTCAAAATTTTAAGTTTATCATAGGAATATAGAAACTAAAATTAGTCCCTTTTTTAAAGGTGTTTTATCTAAAAGGCCCTCAGTGCTTCTAGTGCTGGATGCAGAAAGGGGAAATGTGGACTAGGGAAAACTATGGGAAAATGAAATGGCAAATGAAATTCTGTTCTTTTAAGATGTTTTAAAGGAGTAGTGAACCTTAACCTTTATTACTTACTTTTATTCAAAAACAAGGAAAGATGAAAACTTGGGTTTCTGCTCATTTAACTCCCAGGAGGCTTCCTAGCTATAAGTGAGGTTGCTGTTGAACGAATTAACATTTTAACATTAAAAAGTGTTTTATTTGTAAGAAAATGCAAAAATACAGCTGCCAAACTTGGTTTAGCATTTTTTTTCATTCTGCTTCCATATGTTAAGCTTTGATTTCTCTCAGTTTAATGCTTTGCTTTTCTTCAAAGCTTCAAGAGTTAAGTTTATTGCTTGAGTGTTGTTTAACTTCTTGATTAAAACAGGTTGAAATATACTTAGGCATCAATTTAGGTTCATAATTTCTGGCCAAATTTGAAAAAGGAAGTTTCTTGAATAAATTGGTTCCACTAAAATAAATAAGTTTATTTGTAATTTTTTTTATGTACCCTTCAGGAAGGGTAAGGGCAATTCTTGCTTTCCTGGTTGCTACCTTTATCTGTACAGTGACAGCCAGAACCTGCAGTGCCCACAGTGCCAGTGCTCAAACCACTGCCCCTTCCATATCCAGGAGCATGAACCTGTAGGTGCATTTACTTTTTCCCTCTTTAATCCTCAAGGAAACTTCAGCTTGCTTGGTTTCTTGATCTCTTGCTGCTGAAGAACAAACAGAAATGATGCCAGCAGAGCATGGGTGTCTGACAGATGGGCAGACCTCATTCTGGTGACTTGTGTGTCTAATAGCTTTGAATTCCTGTGGAACTCCTGAAGGGCCACAGTGCTCTCTAGTGATTCTAAAATCAATTCATGCCTTGGACTTGTATACATCTTTAAATTTGTTATAAAAAGTTCATTTTCAATTAAGTACTAATTTTTCATCTTGTGCCATGTTGACTCCCTGCTTCCAGGTTTTTTTTTCTTCTTCTGCTTGAGCAAAAAAGCTGGATAGACAGCTCTGACAGGAATGGTTTTTCCAGGTGGTGAGGTTCATCCCAGACTGTACAGACAGTGCCCAAATGCTCAGGGACAGTCTGGTTAATCCTCTCAGGCTGCTGCTGAGGGGACTCTTTGTACCCAGAGCAGTGGAAAGCTTGCACAGAGACATTATTACTTCAGGTGTTTGGGTGCTGATAAAGATCTTGGCTTGTGTATAACTTTTTGTTCAGAAAGTGGATTTTTTCCTATAGAATGCCCCTGGAAAGGAACACAGGGTGAAGCAATACATCCACATAAATGAAATTCCTTTGAAATGCAATGTGTGTCTTCTGAAAATAGTTATGAAATGTGTGTGGTTGGTAAGTGTGAGATGTTTTAAACACCAAAAGCTGTTGTTGTTAGCCTAACAGCCCACTTGTCAATCAATCCAAAAGGAGACATACATACCTTCTGAGATTATAAAAACTAATCTCTCTCTTCTATTAATTGTTCTGCAATGAAAATCTGCTAAGAAAACTTGTGGATTTTCTCTTTCAGGAGAATATCAACCAGCAAAGTAACCATTCTGGGGTATGGGCTGTTGACATCTGATGCACAGACTTTGGTAGACACTTTGTACAGGCAGAACTTTAAGGTGGTTGTCATTGATGAGTCACACTACATGAAATCCAGAAATGCCACCCGCAGCAAGATTTTATTGCCAATTGTGCAGAAAGCTCTCAGAGCTGTTCTCCTTACTGGAACTCCTGCTCTGGGAAGACCTGAAGAGGTATTTGACATGCTGTGTTACATTTTAGTTTTGGTTTTGAGGATGGTATCAGTAATAAATGAACAGTTTTGTAGTTTTGTTGAATATATCCAATTACATGCATTATGACATCCAAAGGTGCACTAGCTGCATCAGGAAGGACAAGTATAAGAAAGTAAACCAATGTCTTTTTGTTTGAGTTGACTTTACAAACTTGTTTCAAGCTTGTGCACAGTTGACTTGAGACAGTGTTTCTTGTAAGAAATTAATCTTCCATGTAACAGACTGATGGTTGGGTAAAATAGAAAATAAAGAGCCAGGAGAGTCTTTGGTAGACAAGGTCTTGTATTAAATCTTCTACTTCATCTTCTGATAAAGAAAGCCCTTAGCTTCACTGGTCTTTTGGATATTCCTCACGTTCGCTTAAGTGGAACAAAACATAAACTGCGCTTGTTGCACATCCAGAATGACAAATTTTCCTTTGAAGCAAGTTCAGCTTATGGAATTAGGGAGGAGCAGAGAGGTAACAAAAACCCTCTTGGGTTTTATACTGAACCCAAGACAGCTGCCTTTACTTATCAAATGTAGGGGAAATTGGAATATTAAGAGCTGACTTGTATTCAGGGAACTTAAAAGAGTTATATAAATAATATTTTATGCTTCAGAATTCCTCATTGTGTAAACAGAACTTCTGCCAAGACCCTTTATGAATTTAATTTGTTCAGAGAGGTGTTAACTTGAGGGAGATATCAATGGTATGGAAAAGGGCTTGATATATCATGAGTACTTACTTAAAACTTTAAAACAAATATTTATGTTTATGGGTGGAGATAGTTATTAAAACTTCCTGTACAAAGACATTGCAACCAACCCTGGACAAAGAATTGAAGTCAGAAAGTGTTATACCTTTACACAGTACATTGATACTGAGACCAGTATCGTTGTTAAAGGTCTTTAAAGGAAATTCCATACAAGCTTGCTTGATCACAGCCATGGGATCAAAATACATGACCAAATGGAAAATAATTTGAGCCTTTTCTTTTAGTGATACTGAGGTTCTGCTGTGGCTTACAAGGCAGAGTATAGAAAGTATTCTATGTCTTTAATCAGTTTTGTGTCATAAGCAGAATCTTTGTATAGTCTTTAAATGTATGGAAAATGATCTCAGAAGCCAGGAAGCTTTGACAGTCTTAACAGCTTGTAAAGTAGGATTCTTCCTGGTTAAGGTCATCTAAAGTGGTATTTACCTCCTGCTACTCAGCAGGGAAAAAAGGTGTGAAATTTCTGGTCTGTATTGATATTGTCCGTTTTTTAAAGTAAAACTTGAGCATTGAGTAGGTTTTCGTGTATTGTAGGAAGCAGACCACTCATGCAATACCTGCACTGAAGCTTTGCAGAAGCCCATGTACCTGGCAATTGATAAAACTTGTATTTTTAGGAATAACTTAATCTCATCCATGTTTTCTTGTTCAGTGTGAGTCTTTTCCAAGCTGTCAGTGCTGTTACAGTGTTCCTAGTGCTCTGTTCTTTGAGGGCTTCCCACAACTCTCCTCTCTGAAGACTTCTGTATCCTGTGGAATTTCTTCTGCATGTGGGCCAAGCTGTGTGGTTTTTGTGCAAATATTAAATGTAAACTTAACACAAGAATCATGTGTTAATTGTTTCTGAAC
Organism: Gymnorhina tibicen; assembly: GCA_013399875.1. Lineage (NCBI taxonomy): Eukaryota > Metazoa > Chordata > Aves > Passeriformes > Artamidae > Gymnorhina > Gymnorhina tibicen. The sequence continues at coordinate 2,820,414 of VXAZ01005100.1, read as the reverse complement.
AGTCTTACATTTGCAGGCAATTTTTAATTTTCCACTGTTGCTATTTGATTTTTTATACAGCTCTTCATGCAGATTGAGGCACTGTTTCCGAGAAGGTTTGGAACTTGGATTGAATATGCTAAAAAATACTGCAATGCTCGTGTCAGGTATTACTGCACTTGCTTATTTACATTCTTGTGAGTGTCTTTGATTTTTCTTGTCATGCCAAGTGAGACAATCAGTAGGCAGTGCCTCTGCTGCTGTATCACACCATCATGCTTGGAAAACCAGGGTCAGGTACCATCTCCTCCATCAAAGAGGATTGGGAAAAGGTTGACGCTGATTAAATTAATTAACTAAAGCTATTAAAGTCTGAAATAAAGTTGAGGTGTCAGCATTCTGTTAAGTAAAATTATTTATGCATTTACTGTTGTTAGTATGAGTTGTGGAGGTTTTACCTTCAGAACTAGAGTTTTTGACTCTCAGCCTTAAGCTCATGGTCATGTGATCATTTATAAATCTCTTTATTATGGGATCCTGGTCTTTTTGCTACCTCACCACACTCGGGTGGGGAAAAAAAGTCCAGTACTTGTCTCTGTATTTCACAGGCTGACTGTCTTAGCTAAAAATTTCATATCTACAACTTTGCATGTATTCAAAATAACAGATTTTTGTCAGCTAAATTGGCTAGCATTTAGATTTAGTTTTTACAGTAATAATTACATGGTTTCATTTTCATAAAACTTGTTTTTCTCCCTCCATCTATGCACTTTATCAGTATTTAAGTTCAAATAACATGGAAAAGCACTGTCTGATTTTCAGACAGAGAAATTCTATTTTCTCCATGGTGTTTTGACTGAATGCATCTGTAATTTTCACACCACAAGTGCGCGTGGGTACAGCATGGTTAGCTACTCAATCATAGATGATTATCTTATTTTTGGAATACCATAAATGTAATAAAAATCAAGTTCAGGGTTTGGCAGGCTTTCAGTGAATAACTTTTTCTTCATGACTTGGCTGGAACAAAACATCCTGAGGTAATAAACTTGATAGGATTATTTTATGCAGCACTTTCTGTGAAAATACGGGTGGTTTTTCCTTAGGTGTCCATAGGCACCTGTTTTAAAGATGAGATCCAAACTACTTCCGTGAGGTTTTGCCTGCCATTTCTGTCATATCCCTGATGCTGAAGGTGGAGGAAGGAGGCTTTATAAGGACAGACATATAAATAGACCAAGGAAGGGATAGGAGCAAAAGATGTTGCTGTCTTCCATCTGTGCAATTCCCACTTCAGCAGTGCAGAAGTGACTCCCTCAGCCCCTTTCCCAAGTGATTATAGTCAGCTAATTCAGCTAATTGGAACACTGTTGGTAAAGTCAGTAAGGCTTAAAAATCTCTAAATGATTGTGGGGGTTTTTGTGGCTGTTTGGTCTTTTAATAAAAATGACATGCTTGTAACACACTCTTCTGGCCCTGGAAAATGCTACCTGGGCTTTTCTCCAAGACTGTCATGTTCCTTATTTTATTGTCTCCTGGCAATTCTGACAGAGAAAAGCTGCTGTTCCTGCTGCAACACTTCCTCAAAAACAGCAAAGCAAGGAAAGAATAAGGAAGACTGAGTTAATAAATTCTTTCTTTTCAGCCTTTAGCTTCTTAATGTGAAACCTTCTTCCTCTATTTAACCATGCTCATTAAATAGTATTACTTTTAAAGATGATAGCTTAAGCTTTAAATCCTGTCTCTGGCAGTAACTAAGAAGGAATTCTTAGGGAGGGAAAGAAAGGAATATTGATGGTGATATTTGCAGTTTTCATGATGGCTTTCCTGTCTGTAATATAATAAAGAATATTCTCAAGGTGGTATATTCTTCTCATTAGTCCATTGAAACAGGAGTTCCAAAATTAAACCTGAAACTTCTGTTTCCTGTGGACAGTGAAGTATGGGAAGCTGGGAGTAGACAGAGGATTGTGTGCAGGTGATGGGCAGTAACTCCTGAAGACAGTGGTGGCTGCTGGGAAGTTGAAGCACACTTTCATATCCAGTAGTGTGTGTTAAAATTAACTATGTACTGAAGATTTCTATTGAATTTGGAAGATCTCATGTTTACACTCCGTATTGATTTATCATTTTCAGGTTTTTTGGTAAAAGAAGGCAATGGGACTGTAGAGGAGCTTCAAACTTACAGGAACTACATCAGCTTTTAAGTGAAATAATGATCAGAAGACTGAAGAATGATGTCCTAACTCAGTTGCCTCCCAAAGTCAGGCAACGTATTCCATTTGACCTTCCACAAGCTGCAGCAAAGGTAAATTTTCCATTTTTGATGAAAACACATTTGTTAATAAATGGAAATATCCATGTATGGATATGTATTTTTATGTATGCATGTGTATTATATGTAGGTACAACGATTGTGTGAGTATAAAGCAGAGTATCTGTTACTGTTTTTAAAATATAACACAGCACTCATACAGCAATTTTTTTTGAATCAATGATAAAATTTGTTCTAGTTCTAGTACAATCTTCTTTTCTGTCTTCTTTTCCCATAGATTTTGAATCCTACAGTTACTTTTAGCCAAATTTGATAGAGTTCTCTAAAGTTCCTAAACATTCACACTTGAAACATAGCTGTTGAGGTAGAACATGCTTTGTGCTCTGTGTCTAACCACTGGTCTGTTCTGCCAATTAGAATCTGAATGCCACTTTTGCGGAGTGGGAGAAATTAATGAGAAGTCTGAGTTCAGATGCCACTGAAAGCCACTTTTCTCAAGTCATGAGTCTGATCACACGCATGTATAAGGAAACAGCCATTGCCAAGGTGAGCCTGCAACTCTTCCCTTAATATCCTTAAACTACCCAGTGTGTGTTTTTAACCTCATAAAATTGGTTTCATTGGCCAGAACACGAGATGAGGTTATTTGGTTTGTTTTATAATCATGACATGGAGAAACACTCTTTTTTTCGCTTTATGGAATAGGCAGAACCCCATTACAATGAACAAAGGAATCTGAAGACTGCTGCAGAGTGTATTGCATTAACTGTTGATCACTGATAGCTTTTGTTATTAACTGTCATCATTGCTTTAACAGCTTTTGTAAAAGATACTGAAAATTACATTTGACACAGAAGAATTCTATGAATGCTTAAATAGAACAATATTTTATGATTATGATATCATGAACATATCAAAATTATTCTTTCAGTTTTGATATATGGCTTTATGTTTGTGTGGATACAGAAGTTCTGATTAAATATTACCTTGTCTGTTTGAAATATGTTTGTTTTTCTCAAATATGGATTAAAACATCAGATAATGATGTCTGAATTAAGAGGGGGTTTATCTACATCTTAATCTGGAAGAAGTGCCGTGTAATTATATGATCTTTTGAGGATAAATGTGAGGTTTTTTCTCTCTCTGAGGGAGTAAGTTAGGTTTCTCAAAGGCATCGAGTTGTATTTTTTTAAACAAAATTAATCTGAATCCTTTGATTCTTAGCAATGTCAGTGTTTAATAAAGCCTTACACGGATAACAAGATATGGAAATTTACCTTTTCGTGTTACAAGGAATTGAAAGACATGAAAATAAAAACTGTCTTTTTGAACGTTTTGTGTGTCTCACTAATGAAAACACTCTCTTACTGCAGGCAGGAGCAGTCAAGGACTACATCAAAATGTTGCTTGACAATGACAAACTGAAGTTCCTCGTCTTCGCCCATCACCTGAGCATGCTGCAAGCCTGCACAGAGGCAGTTATAGAGAGCAAGGTAAAGCCTTAATGAATGTGCACACAAATTTAACTTCACTTCTACAAATGGCTGTCAGCTGGGCTTGAATTCAGCAGAACTGCACACGAGTACAGGAACGGGAGGATTTTATGCATATATGGATCAGTGCCACTGCATTAAAAGGGATCATGTGGTTCTGAAGAACTGCTTTGCATTTAAGGATGATGTAAACACACCTGTATCTGGTGTGACATTATTATTATTATTATTATTATTATTATTATTATTATTATTATTATTATATCATCAATGTTGTAGGAAGTTGTTTTCCAAATTTTTCTACCAGTCTATTTCTGGGGGCATTTAACAGCACGCTATCATCTCACCTGAATGTTTAATTCAAAGCGGTAAAAATATTTGCAAACAGCTTTCACCTTATTTTGATCATGGACTCCTAATTATTGCTAGGGAATGGTGGCTGACTTTGCTATTTTATATTGTTATTCTTTTTTAACTGTTTGAAATTTTTAAAAATGATGTCAGAGAATTTCCAGATTCTTCTGTGTAATATTCCGTTTTAAGATCCCATGTTCATTCTGTCTTCTACTTTTGCAAACAGGGAATACAAAGTCTACACTTCTCTATTTTAAATCAAAGGGCGAAAGATGTATCCTGATCCCCATGACAGGAATAGAACGGTCCTTCTCGTAATTTTACTGGGGGACAGGGAGGGATTGGGTCTGAAAAGAGACACTGATGATGTCATTTAGTCTCTGTTTGGATGTTACAGGCTCGCTACATCCGAATAGACGGGAGTGTTCCCTCTGCAGAGAGGATTCACCTCGTCAATCAGTTTCAGAAGGACCCCGAAACTCGGGTTGCTATTTTGAGTATTCAGGCAGCTGGTCAGGTAGGGCAAAAAAGAAAACATGTGAAATAATGTACTTAAAGGATATAGCTACTGAAATCATTGATGACTGAAGTGATTTACTGAAGGCAATTTATCTTCGTGCAATTTGTCCTTTATAGACCTTGTGTTCATTTCTTTGCACTAATCATGTTAGCTGTTCTAAGCCTCTATTGAATTTACTTGAGCAAAATGATGATAAGCAGCAGTATCTCATTCTTGAATAATTAGAAAAACTCCATTTCTTTAAAAGCACTGGATTAATAAGGAATAGATGTTATTCCATAATGAAAAGCAGTGTGCAGTCTTTGCACAATACTGAAGTATTTTTTGAATCTGAGGCCAAGGAAGAAATCGGTACAAATAAACCCATCTGCTGTTGAGGACCATCTCAACCACCCTCTTATTTCCATATTAAAATGTCCTGTACAACCTTTAGCTTTCTTTTGCTTCAGATAATCTGTTGTTTGTGTGTGGAGTCATTTTTTTTAAATGCATCTCCTTAACTCCGCTTAGGGTTTAACGTTCACTGCTGCCACTCACGTTGTGTTTGCTGAACTGTATTGGGATCCAGGCCATATTAAACAAGCAGAAGACAGAGCCCACCGCATTGGGCAGTGCAGCTCTGTGAACATTCACTTCCTGATTGCCAAAGGAACCATGGATACCCTCATGTGGGCAATGCTGAACCGCAAGGTGGGTGCACAGTGGCGCCGAGGGATCAGAGCTCGCTGTGCTTAGGGTTGCACTCCAGGGCCACAAAAGTCGTGTTTATCTGGAACACTCTCCTACTCTAAGTCAAATTGATACACCTACAACTGCTAATCATCAAAATGTCCATGTTTGTTCTGATTTAGTCTTTTCTAGCTTTTTGCTGTTTGTTCAAGATGCAAAGATAATGAGTTTTTGCCAAGCTGAATGGGATGGTTCATACCCACAGGAGATGGTTGTTTTATCTTCTGGCTTTTTATTGCTGTTGTGGTTCAGTTTACAATTTTAAGGCATTCTGGCATTCTGCTCACTCATAACAGGGTTAGAATTTGTTGTGGGTTCTTTTTTCTTACTTGAATGAATGTTATGCCTAAACTAAGCTTCCTTTCTGAGAGGCAGAGGCGTTCTCAGGTAATGCTTTTTTGGTAGATCCAAGATTACACAAATCTTTACTTCTGTTGCCATTTTCCACAAGTATCACCCAACTGTTGTTAGCAGTCATTGAGCCACAGAATGGTTTCAGTTGGAAGGGTCCTTAAAGCTCATCCTGGCATGGGCAGGGGCACCTTCCACTATCCCAGGTTGCTCCAAGCCCCGTCCAGCCTGGCCTTGGACACTTCCAGGGATGGGGCCGCCACAGCTTCTCAGGGCAACCTGTGCCAGGGCCTCACCACTTCCACAGGGTAGAACTTCTTCCTAATACTGAATCTAAACCTGCCCTGTGTCACTTTAAAGCTAGGAGTAGTTCCAGTCTGCTTTTTTTCCTTACTTGGAAAATCTTTGAGAGTTCACAGAACTAAGAAAGAGCATTTGGCTGTTTTGCTTCGGTGACCCCTTTGTAGCCTTTGTGCCCATTCATTGGTGTCTTGTGTTGATAACTGAGGTGTGTCAGTGTCCTGTCAGCTCTTGTTTGCTGGTGTTGCCAGCAGTGTGAATGCAGAAGGAACTGCCTTTCAGACACCGGGTGCCAGAGCCGTTTGAGACTGTGATTACACAGGGTTTATCCTGATGCCAGTGCCATGGTTGTGGTTCCTGCATGTGCCTGGTTGTGTATTGTCGTGGTTCAGTTGGGTTGTGTCCATAAGTTACTGTAGTGACAAACTGGTGAGCATTTGCTTGCCAATATATTACTCTCCTGCTGAAAAATAGTCACTGCTTAAATAATGTGGGAACTGCAAACTGTATTTGACATTCAGTTGGGGAAGGAAATTTTGTATTCACCTTCCTGTAGGTACCTCTGAAAGAATCTGTCAGTCTGGTGCATTGAGTCTCCTTAAACATGGCACAGATGGGACTCAGTAATTCAGCAACAATTTACCTTACAAGTTCTGCCACTAAATAATTCTGCCTTTGTCTCCACATGCCAAGCAAAACATGTTAAGACTGCTAGAGATGTACACAGTGTATATATTCTCTTTTATCTTCAATAAGTACTGATACTTTGTGTACAGCTTCAGTGGTTGTCGTGTGCTAAATACAGCATTCACCATTATTGTCTTTCTGCAGGCCAGAGTCACAGGCAGCACTTTGAATGGCAGGAAAGAGAAATTGCAGGCTGAAGAAGGTGATAAGGACAAATGGGACTTTCTGAGTTTTGCTGAGTCCTGGACCCCAAATGAAAGTCTAGAAGATCCCCAAAATGAACTTCTATTTACACATGTAAGACTTGAACCTTTGTTTCTTCTGTTTTCTTTCATTTAAAAAAAATTATAACAGTCATTTGCTTCAGCTTTTTGTGCAGTTCAGAGTTTACTAACCAAACACCAAACAAGTAGGAAAAACTAAATTCCATTTTAAAACTTACGTGAAGTTGGGAAAAGTGATCTGCTGGGTATAAAATACCATCTACATCTTCTGCTGGATCCTTATGTTTAGGATATACTGAGCCACCCTCAGAGTCAGATAAGACCAAGTAATTTCTGTTCAAATGACATCTTTGTTAACTGTGCTGAATTAATTGGACTAATATTTAAAACAGTGTTTGAAAGCCTTTTTTTATAATGGCCATCTTCAAAAAAGGCACATAGCTTACCAGTTCTGTGTATCTGCCTTCTGGTAGTGCCACTTCAGAATTTTCAGGAGAATATTGAAAATACTTTTCTGAAATCAGGAGAGGACTGTTGAATTGCTTTTTCTGCTCACTGTTCTTAAAATTATCTTTTGTTTAACAGTTTCTGATGCAGTCATAAGTGGGGTTTAGAGGCCTTTTCCAGACTAAATGATTCTGTGATTCTGTATTCCTTTCCTCTTCCCTAGTTTGAAAAGGACAAACAGCATGACATACGTTCCTTCTTTTCCCCCAAATCCTCCACGGAGAAGAAACGCAAAAGATTTGCTGGTGATGAATTGTTACATAATGGTTCAGAATCTTCTGCAGTCACAAAAGAAGAGGATGCAGAGCAGAGTGATGAAAACCTGGATCGCACAAGGATAAGTGAGGTGGATACAATTTGTCGTGAAGATACTTGTGAACATGAAGCCAAAAGAGCAAGGAGCATAAGTGGATCTACCCTAGTCAGCTCCAGCAATAAAAAGAAAACATCTTTGACTGGAAAAAAGCCCTCTTTGTTTTCAGAAAAAAACAATGAACTCTATCCTTGTGGCTTAAATAATTCAAGTGAAAGTACAGCTTTAAATAAAGTTTGGCACTGCAGTGCTTGCACTTACGCTAACAATGGTCTGCTGCCTTACTGTGAAATGTGCCATTGCCCCCGCAGCAGTGATGGTGAGTAAGGGGTGCTGCAGAGGAAAAGATGTGTTTTTCATTTCAGTTGTGATCAGGCTCAGAAAATACAATCTTTTTGAACCTATGACTACACAGAAGTCCAGGAAAATATGAAGAATTGTCTTTACATGAACAAATACCCCCTCAAGTGGTCCTCCTTAGTCTTGCTTTCCCCAAGGATCTTTTCCATGAGTCTACCTTGAAACAAGTGAAAAATGCCCATAAAAAGTTAACAGGATATAAATTCCATAAGGATTAATGTATCCTCTGATTCCTTTGCAGCAAAATTTCCTCTCCTCTTCCCTGAGGTTTATGGTTATTCTGAATACAAACAGCAAAATTTGTCTTTACCTTTCCAAACTAAGCAATGTGGTATTGGTGTTTTATTAACTTGAGCATTGTGTATTTGTCATGAGAGACATTATCTGGAAAATATGGCTTTCTTTCTCCAACAGCTCACAATAGATTTCTTTCACTAAATTTATTTAAGCTCTGTGGAAAATTAATGAAACATTTTTATAAATCTATGCCCATATTTGTCATTTCAGTTGCAAAGGCAGGGGTAAGGTTCTTTTTGCTTGCTTTTTTATTTACTTTGTTTAAATCTCTGTGCATGCTCAAGTAAGGACAACTTCTGAGTTTCACAGCTATAAATCAATGCCTGGAAAACCACTTTGTGTGTTTATGGTATACAATAACTGTATATAATGTAGAATTGCTAACTGCATTATTTATTACATATATGTTTTGACACTAATCTGGGTGCACGGGATTACATAAATTAAAAGCTTTGTTCCATGCGTTTGTTCTCCTAGTATTAAAGTCAGGTCTAGCTTCCTAAGTGGTTGCACCATAATAATATTAGAGAACAAAATGCCATCTCTTTGTATTTCAGTGCCATGGTCCTGTCTCAGATGTGTAATTAGGTACCTGCCAGGTAACACAAATCATTGCTTTTCTTGTTTGTCTGTAGGTGAGAAAAATGGTGAAGCTCTCGGGAGCCAAAGTGAGGAAGGAGTGTCAGAGGAGCCCAGGAGAGATGGAGAGAGAGCAGAGGGCAGTGCTGAAGGCAGAAGAGGAGATTTGGGAGAAGTGGGGGCACAACAGTCTCTTGAAATCAGAGAACAGGAAACTCTGGGCACTGAAAAGGAAGAAAGCAAAAAAGAGTGTGGAGAAGGTAAAGTGGGACTCTGAAAGAACCATTCTGTCCCATTGTGAAACTGAATCAAATGCCTCTGGCATGAAAAATGGCTTTTAAATAAAAACCTACACCTCTGAAATACAGAAGTACAAACACCAGCATGGGACTTTCTCATGTTAGCCTGGGCCGTTTGTTGAATTTTGATGCTGGATAAGCCCAGCCTTTCCACACAGCCCCTGGAGCAAACCAGAGCTGACTGGCTTCAGGACTGTGTCAAACCAGCAGCTGGGAATCTGAGTGGTTTTATTGGAAGTCAGGACAGACACAGGCAAAAGATGATGGGTCACTCAGGAGGAACAGAAAAATAAAATACGCAAATACCTTCATAGTTTGCTGCTTGAGCTCTCCCATCTTACGTTGTTCTGGAATTAGATACATGTTTAATGTCATTTTTAATGTCAGAGTAAAATGGATAAAGAAAATCTTTAATGCCACCATTTTTTCTGTTGTAGATGAATCAGACACATTCCAAATATATGATGGGCTTATGTTTTGTGCAAGCAGGAATACTGATAGAATCCACCTGTATACAAAGGTAAACCTAAAACACGCACGGTTATTGTCATTTTAAAATTACAAAGGAAAATGTTTCCTTATGAAATGTTTCTGTGTGCTTTCATTTGTTATGCTTTATGTAAAAGCATCAATATTTTTGTATTAGCCGAAATGTACAAAAATTAGGTAGTTTATGATTCTAGTTCTTTTTCTCAATGGAATTAAGTAATAATTCCCTAGATACATAAATTTCAGCACTTCTCTTGGCTTACAAAATTGGGCTAATACATTAAATCATCTGTTAGAAGTGCCAGTAACTTAGTTTAAAAGTTTAAAATTCCTTTTTTATTATTATAGTCTCTTATCACAAAACAACTTGAATAGAATAACATTCAAAATTCAAATAAAAAATGACAGTAAATCCTGACACGCTAAGTAAATAAAATATTGCCACCACATTTTCAGAAAGATCAACATTGTGTGTAAGTCAGTGACTTCCTGAATAAAGCACATTATCATTAATCTGCAGTGGTGACTGGGTACAGAAGGCAGCAGTTGCGAATTTTCCAGGTCATTATTCAAGGGGAGGTCAAGACTTGCCAATTTCTCCTTTTAAGTGATAGGAAAGTTCACTGGGAAGATTTCTTCAAATTACTGAGTGAATCAGTGTATTCAGGTGCCACTAAAGCAGCACAGATAGCTGAGGGCAAGTCTTTGGGATGAGATGAGGCTGATGCAGCTGGGAAAAAGTCAAAAAGAGTCAAAAGGTCCTCTTGTATCTGAAAACTTGTTAAGTGTACTTAGAATGTATGCTGCTGCCTAGCTTCCCACACTTCGTTCAGACAAAGATGCATTTGGGATGGGTTTTGGAAAACTGTGCTTTGGGTTTTTCTGGGATTAGAGTTTCATTTTGCTAGATACTGCACAAGATCTGCTGAATGGTGAAACACTGGGGAATTCTGCTTTGACTCCTTCTCTGGAAAGTTTGTGAATCATCAGTAAGTTCCTTGGCCAGATGTACCCACTGGGACAACTTATTCCTTTAAAAATTAGGTGGAGAACTTGTTCAGACATTAAAGAGAAGTATGATAAACAGTGTTCAAGAACCCTTCTTTTAAATTGTAATGAAGTGACATTGTCCTATCTACAATCATTCGTTTCCCTTAGGATTCAGTCAAGAGGATTGTAATTTCAGTTTTTAATATAAGGCAGTGTCTGAACTATTTGCAAAGAAAAAAATCAGATCTATTAAAAGTTAAAATGTTCAGCCTTGTTACTTTTAGGTAGATTGATATGAATCATCTTTCTTGCATTTGAGCTGTTACCTCTGTGCCTTATTGTTACTTCTGGAAAAATTTTACCTTGAGGGACTAAATTTAGTAGGAAGGGAGGAGAATTCACTTGAAACAGATTACTTTTTCTACATTGCGCTACACTGCATCTGTAAACAAAGCTGTTTGCTTGTTTCATCTAGGATGGCGAACCGCTGAATCATAATTTCACTCCATTGGACATCCAGCTGGATAACTGGGAAGATTTACCAGAGACTTTCCAGAATAAAAAAAATCGTGCACTGGTAAGAACAAGTTTTACCGGCACAGCAATATAATATTTAGTGCAGGGGAAGTTGACTTTTTAAAAAAATAAGTGCAGAATACTTCCAGGCCTTGGGATATAGGCGCAGTTTCATCAAAGCAGTCTTATAGATGTTGATGTGAACATTAGTTATGCAGTCTGTTACTCTGGCAAATTGTTGTGCCTCCTGTTCACACTGCAGTAGAAGGAATCAACCAGGCATCATTTCATTTCTCATTTACAGGATTGGTAACTAACTTTCGTAAGTCAGCAAAATAACTTCTTAAAGGTTATGAATTAAATGGAGCACACTCTAAATAAGAATGTTCTAGATTGTATCAGAGCTGCAGGTCTGAGCAGGCCTCCACTCTCACCCTCCCTTTGGTCTACTAAGAGTTTTCAAAGTGGTGTCAGGCACAGCTCCCTGGAGACATTCAGTTAATTTAGGAATAAAGATCCCATTCGTTATGGGGTTTCAGAACACCACAAACCCAAGTACTCAAGTACGGAAATCCAGATTTAAACTGGATGGGAAATTATCTGCTTAACCTAAAATCTGATTTTCCAAACTGAAAAAACCATCATGTAGGAACAGAACTGATTCTTTCTGTAGGTTCTCCAGCAAGGCTGGAACTTATATTTGTAGGAGAGATGCCTGACTGATTCAACCAGCTGTTGTGTGAAGCAGCTACTGAGTGGGTTCCACAGATGGGGGCGAGGGTTTGAAGAGTTACCTGAAGGCACCATCTCTGATTGTAGGAGCTGTTTCCAGGCAGTGTAGAATGCACTAATCCATGGCACTGTTCCACTGTAATTAGCTCTGAGCAAAGTCTGGCCTGGTGCTGACAGTCGTGTTCTCTGCCAGATCCTGAGGTTTGTGAAAGAATGGACTCACCTCACAGCCATGAAACAGAAGATAGTCAGAAAAAGTGGTCAGATATTCTGTAGTCCCATTCATGCTGCAGAGGAGTTGTCTAAAAAGCAGGCAGTGGGCAGCAGCACAAAGAGGTATGTGGGGTTTGGTTTTAATTCCTCCTCCTAATTCCTGCAGGAAGTTTGATTTTGCATCATTCCTCAGTGTTGTCACTGGTCTGCACAGAACATGTCATGCAAACCATCTAAAACCTTCTTCTTCCCCTCAGTCCCTACTATTAAATTCCTCAGGGTCACTCTGTTTTGGTTGTAGGTAAGAATTAAGTAAATAAATAGTTTGTGATTCCAGTAATATAAGAAGCAGAGGGGTATTAAGGGTTTGTTAACCTCTTGGCTGATTGTGTCCTTCCATAAAGTGTAGGAAAAATCTGTGAATGGTATAGAAAACCTACCAGGACCTACAGCAGCCTTCTTAAGGTGGGGTGTAGGCTTTGGCAGATGTTCAGTACAGAGAGATGTTCTCAGGAGAAGTTGCCTGAATAGTGATTTCTGTGAAGCAATTTTAAGTTTTTAACTAAGAGTAGTTGTGTTTTACAGGGTTTCACGTGAAAATAAAGAAGGGAGATCAAGCATAACTAACAGAGCAAGGAGTCCTCCAGAGCTTGTAAAGTTTCCTGAATTATCCAGTGTCACTGAGACTTCACCTAACTGAAACAAAATGTCTTTCAGGTTCCACTGTCAGGCAGTTTCAAATTGCTGTAAATTTTAAATTGTTATACACAAACCAAGTTACCTGTTCTGATTAGAATTCAGTTTTAGAAAAAGGCATTTCATTTCATATGGAAGTATATGAAGTACGTTTTCCCAAACTTTATTCACTTCTCATCCAGAAAATGAGGAACATTTGAAGAGAATATACCGTAACAATCTTGCTGCAGCCCAGAGTGGATGCTCTTGGAGGGAGATTGTTCCCTTTGCTGACAGGATTTCACACTCTCAGGTATGTGACCAGGGAGGATGTGGCAGCAGCCTCACTCTCCAAGGCCAGCAGCAGCGGGGGCAGCGTTCGCCTCATCTCCAAAGAAACGGGGGCTTCTCTGGGCAAAGGAGGTGCTGCTACTGAACCATCCACAAAGTAGGTTTATTAATCATCCTACTGCATTAAGTTCTTCTGCCACTTTTTTTTTTTATGGTAGTAAAATTATTTGCTGTGAGTGTCTGCCTTGCTGAAGTACAGCAGTTCGGTAAGAAACTTGCTGTAGTGCTAATGAGCTCTGTTTTATTCTTCTAACAATTCAGATTTCATCTGTTGTCTGCTGACAGAGCTGCTAATTAACTGAGTCTGACTAAAACAAAACAAGAGAATAGTTACGTGATTCAGTTAGAGAAAAGAATGTTAGCTCAGCCCTCCTGTGAGGTCAACATCAAATTGGGGACACAAAATTTGCTTCTATTTTGCCTCAGAATTTAAAAAAAGGGAGCAATGAAGTGAAAATTGCAAACAGAAACTGCCCTTTAAAAATTTTTCTTAAACCACTGTGTATCCTACTTTGTTTTGAGTAGGAAATTGATAGGCAGCCATGAAGACTGTAAAGAGAAACCAAGATCTTTCATTTATTACTTATGTTAAAGAGGGGGCTGAAACATTTTACTTCTGTATGTGTACATGCCTGATAGAAATCACCATTGCTTTATGAACACAGCATTACTTCAGCTAATAATTGAGCGTAGTAAGATGTGCAGAAGAAAAATCTGCCTTGTTATATTGCCAAATTCTGTTTAAATGGAAATGTAAACCAAGTAAAGGATGTGCAATGTGCAGGTACCCATCTGAGCAAGATGGTATTTCAACTAAAATGATTTTTCAGAACATAAAACATATCTAATTGAAATGCGCAGTGCATAAACCCTCCCTGAATTGGGCTGCTGAATCCATCCTTTACCCACAGCTGTACTTTGTTCTGACAACAGGTTGTTTTCAGAAACTGGAAATGATCCTTCAGCCCTTCCTCCAGGGCAGACTGACGCCGGAGGCTCCTCCCTGTCCAAAGGGTATCTGCAGGCCCTGGACAGCCAGGGGACCCCGCTGTGCCTCAGCTGCCAGCAGCCAACAGCGCAGCCCCAGCCCGGCTGCCCGGCCCGTGCCTGGGACACGCGCTTCTGCTGCCACGCCTGCCAGGAGGACTTCTCCATCCGCTCCAGCCAGAGCTACCTCCGCTCCAAGGTGTTCCAGGTCGAGCACGGGGTGTGCCAGTGCTGCCAGAACAACGCCCAGGAGCTTTATCTCAGCGTCAGGGATGCACCCAGGAGCCAGAGGAAGCAGCTTCTGGAGAGTTCTTGGATGTCTCACCTTCCCCTTGGGCAGGTGATGGTTCTGGGGTTCAAGCAGTAACATCTGGTCTGTGTATAGAGAGTCCAGAGACAGCCAAAAATGTTCTTACAGATTTAAGATAGAACAAGATTTAAGAACCGAACAAGAAAATACAAGTCCTTAAGAACAATCAAACGAACTAAATCCCATTGTCTTCTAACACCTCTAAAAGGCACAGGTGCATCAGAGCTCTGATTCTGTAGAGGTGCATGTACAGCCAGGGTTGGGTGGAAACATGTCAGCTACTTACAGTTGTTGCTTGGGCAGTGGGAGTGACTAAAAAATGGCAAGGCTGGCTTTCTTTATCTTGATGAAAACTATAGTTAGCTACTTCCCAGAATTTCCTTGTTCCTCCAGTAGGATGTCCATGTAGTTCAGGAGTGTCTCACCCCTCCCCTGTCCTTTGTGTGCTGCAGCTGAATGAGATGATCCGGAGCCCGGCGGAAGGGCAGTTCTGGCAGGCGGACCACATCCAGCCCGTGTACAGCGGAGGAGGACAGTGCTCCCTGGAGAACCTCCAGACCCTGTGCACAGCCTGCCACAGGGAGGTCAGTGTGTGGAGCCAGGAATCCCGGCCCTCTCGCAGGGAACAGCAGGGGGAAAATGCTCTTAGGCTCTTCGTCAGCCCTGTTCCCTCCTGCTGCAGAACCCCAGTGCTCACAGCCTCTCCCTCCCACACAGCCAAGGTGGAAAGGCAGCATTAAACTATTACGATATGACAGCTTCCTTTGGACTTGGGAAAACGTTGCCTTAATAAATATTTGCATTTCATTGTGCTGTTTACTGCACAGTTAGACTGGAGTTTAACTGTGAGCTAATGCTTTCTGCTGAACTTGTTGCCAAATGTCAGTGCTCACTGAACAGACCTGTCTCTCTCTTTTGCAGAGAACTGCGAAACAGGCCAAGGAAAGAAGCCAGCTGAAGAGAAGGTCTTTAGCTACAAAGTATGGCTGTGATATCACCAAATTTTTGGTGAAGAAGTAAAATGCACAATACATTCAGGTACATTGTAACTCTGAAACCAATATAGTTGCAGTTTTCCTCTTGCACTGATTTAACAGAAATCTCTGTATCATGCTGTTGGTAGAGAGAAAATAAGGAATTAAACCAAAGAAATCATTTGTAACAGTGATTGTCAGAGTGCATCCAAAGTACTTGATCATCATGGGTTTTTTTGGCCCTGGTTTAAAGCTGAATTTCTGTGTGTAACTTTAATGCCATTTTGAAGAATTATGGTTTCTCTTGCAGGGTAGGTAGGCCTGCAAGAATTTAATGAAGTTCTGTTGAAACTGCTGTTGGTGTCACAGGGTTCAGTAGTATTGGGAACTTCACGGACCAAGAAGATGTCTTATTTTTGTTTTTGTTGTTCACATACCCAAACCACAGAATAAAATACAGCAAAATGACAAAAACTAGCATGAGTGAGTGATTTGTCTCCTCTAGCGCTGCTCACCCACTGAAGGCTGACTCTTGCCATGGGCCTGACTTACAGAACTTTGGCATTTAGATCTGATGTCAGATGAATTCTTTTACTTAAACCAGCTTGTATTAAAATGTTACTCAGGATAGGAAACATTAAATATTAGCAATTATCTCATCAAAGGTAGTTCCTGGGAACTGCTACAGTCAAATTCTCCTTAACGAGATTCAGAGATGCTGGTAATTTTGTACTGCTTACCTGCCTTGCTTCACATTTACTTTAAATAAATACAGTTCTTTCTCCTGGTGATTTTTTTTAATGCTCTGTCTCTCCTCACTCCTTGAATGCTGTAAGGCAATTGTAAGCTCATAAAGCAGAGCTGTGCACAGCACATCATCTGACAGCGCAGGGCTGCAGTTTCAACTACAGATAGTTAAAATAAGGTGAAAAATTTTCTGAGTTATCCTTCCGAGAAAAATCCTTAAAGTTCTAACTCTTGAACAGAGAAAAAGACTTTAAAACAAGGTAGCTGCATGAGTGCACCATTTTCTACAGTCAGACTAACAGGACTTTAGCTGCGTTAATGTTGTTTGTGGTGTCTGAGTATGATAAAGGAATCATCTCGCCAGCAGTTTAAATGACCAGGTAGGAATAGCCTGATAACCAAAAGTGTGAGCAACTTTCAAGTTTATACAGCCTGTACAAGAGTGTAAGGTTTCATTAGAGAGGAGGAAACCAAGAGTATTGGGGAAGAAGCTTAACTTAAATTTTACTTCATCAGTAAATTAGGAATTGCCTGCTGTAATTCCTTTTAAAGAAGCCACACAGTTAAACAGCAGCTACGGATCTTTATCATACTTACCCTGTTGTCTGAACAGCCTGGAAAACAAGTTCCGTGGCAAGATTTTGCCTTGTTAACTCTTCTGCATCCTGAAAAATGTATTTCTACTTCATAGAACTTTATGTGAGGAAAAGACTCTGATCCCTGTCCCCTCAAAGACGTTTTAGGGTAACACCTGGGATCCTACTACTAACAATAGAACTCAACTCTCTGTACTCACTGTAGTCACAATGTCCTTCCTGGCTCAGAGCGTGCAAGGAGGGCATGGGAAAGCATGGGAATACTGAGAGCCAACAGTAAGTTCATGTTTATTGAGTAATGTCCACAATACTGTAGCTGTTTGTACATTTGTAAAGTAACGCTGATCTTCGGCTGATTCTCATTCAAGCAGATGAAGGTCACTGTAAAGCAACGTTGGCACATGTGGGGTGAGGGGCCAGAGGTGACAGAGCTGTCCCCTCCTCTCTCATCGCTGACAGGGAGTGCGGGCAAATGGCCTCAGTAAACACCAGTGAGTTGCTCACAGTGAAACACCCCTGGGGTGTCATTTCCACACAGCTTTGGCCCTTGCACACAGGGAAGGATATAAAGTATCCCAACACCTCAGCGATCCACTGCCAGCTGTCAGTCAGGCTCACTATCCACTTGGTTCTGTCTGGGAGAAGTGACAAGATCTGTTTGGACAACCAATGCCAGGAGAGCTTAGCATGAACCAGAGAGTCAACTGTACACTTTAAATAAAAATAAGGGTATTTTAGAAGTACTTGAAACAGTGATTAACCAAAAAATACTGGGCTCTGTGATTATGATTAGTAATAAATATAAATTACTTAATGTTTATATATATCAATTTAAGTAGACTAATGTCACTTGATAAAAGTCTGATCCTGAAGTGCAAAGCAGCACATTCTGCATGAATTTCAACATGAATATTTGCACACAGCCCATTCAGGTCCATAATTAAGCTAATGCAAAGAAAGGAAAATACGCTCCCTTTGGACAGAGAGTTTGAAACCATTCCTGAAGCCATTCCAAACCTCTGAGATGAGCTGCTACAAACACCCCTCACGGCGGCCAGTCCAAGTCCTTGGGCAGCAGCGCTCCCTCTGCAGTGCACGCCAGTCCCTCTGCAGCGCTCCCTGCCCGCGGGAATGAGTCCCCCGGCGCTCGGGAGGGCACGGGGGGAGCGGGCCGTGTCAGAAGAAGGTGGTGTCCGCCGAGAAGGCCCCCGCCAGCCGGAAATCCTCGCGGGTCAGCACGCTGTACATGCGCTGCGGCAGCGCCTTGGAGTAGGGAGCGGGCCGGGGCACCGAGGTGCGCAGGATCACCTCCCGGCCCGTGGGCGGGGGGAACTCCGACTGCACCCCCTGCCTGCGCTCCTCCTGCGAGCCCGAGCGCCGCAGCTCCTCCTCCAGCGGCGGCGCGGCGGGGACCTGCGGCAAGAGCACAGCGACAGTGACAGGGCAGGCTGCTGCCTAATGCCGGCACTCAGAAAACTGTTCTCAAGAGGCACAGAGGAAGAGTAGAAATGGGGAACACATCAAGAGGCTTATGTGTACACAGAGCAAAGCACTAATGGGATGCTAGGAAATAAAGTGAACGTAACCAGATGGAAGAACCCTCGTGTGGATGGTGAAGCTCCGCCTAGACGTTTTGGCAGTGTGAAGCAAAGGTTGTGACTGGAGGGAATGGCCCCTTCTCAGCTCCCTCTGGCTACAGGAGGACAAGGCAGCCTCCCCTTCAAAATCATCAGTGCCACTCCTGCAGTCCTGACAGTCACCTGCCTCTTCAGACCCCCGCTGCAGGATGGGCTTTTCATGGCCAGAGAGCCTTGCTGAAATCACACTGCAGAGCGAGTGAGACGCTGCACAAGCCCCACAGCTGCTCATTGCCTCAGAGCCAGGCAGCAGCAACACTGATGCCTGGATACTGGAAGAAGGGCTGGCATGCCCAATAAACATTCCCTTATTACATATACCTATGGATACACACACCCCCACCAATACCCTAATAGGGTCCTTCCCAATTCAAGCATGTACAACTCCACACTGGCAATGTCACTGAGGCCACTGGCTGCCCCTCGTGGTCCCTCAATGCTGCCCCTCTGCTCCCAACCCTCTCCCAGGAGCGGGAGGACCCGGCCCCGCTTGGATCTGCAGGCTGTGCCACAGAACCCACCAGGGACAGGTGCCACGTGTTCCCACAAGAACAGCTCAAGGAAACCAACGGAGAGGATGTTCCCTGTGCTACACTTTACACAGTCACCCTGCTTCTTTCCCAAATATCCGTGTCCAAAAAGTTCCATAGCTTCGGGAAGTACTAGTGTTGGGAATGCAGCATCCAGCTAACTGTCCATCACCACCTCCCCCCAAAACATCAACAGTGGTGGCAACAGAGAAGAAGATAAAGGCATGGTCACATATTTCAGCATCAGAAGATGAAGAAATGTTTTTGTTTGGTTGGGTTTTTTAGTTTTGAGAGGGCTTTTTTAGTTTTTTTTTTTAAATTAAACATTTCTCTCTCTTTTCACTATGTGTTATTAGGCTCTAAAAATAAAATGTGAGTGCAGAAAAACCATTCTGGAAACACAGTTATTTTTATGCTCAACGTGTGAACACCAGTACAAACTAAATCTGGCTGCTGCACTATATCTACCAGAAGGTTCAGCTCTATGCAAAGAAGATGAGAGGGAAAGGAGGGATGAAGTCGGTTACCTCATCAGGAGATTCAGTCAGCTTGGAAAGGGATGAGAAAAGAACCAGTGATGAAAGACAGAAACAAAGGCAAGTCAGAGGTGACTTACAAGAGGTTAGGAGGAGACTGTAGGTTTAAGAGACATCATGCACTCTACTTCCAAGAACATGCACTGGCTATCAGAACTTTCCTGAGAAAACTCGAGAACAGAACACATTATACACAGCTCAGAGAGAAGTCCAGGTTCAAAAGGTAATGAAAAAGTAATTCATTCCACTTCCATTTACCCAACAGCTCTCTACTGAAATAACTCATGGCAGGTTAAACACAAAGGGGGTCTTGTAACAAGTTGGAAGTTGGTTCCTGTCCCACTAAGAAATCTGAATTAACACTGACCAGCTACTAGTGGGAAATACCTGTAACCTGCTTTAGTTACTGCTGCTTCAAAACAGAACAGCCCTAGGAATCTGCACACATCCTAAGGCTAGGAACTTACTCAGATTTGAAAACACACTGCCTCTCTTAAAGAGGCAAGTGCATGCATGTGCACACACTGACAGGGTAGTCTTGGGCTTTACAGGAGAGTCTGTAAGGGTGGCTGGTTGGCAGGTTCAGATTTGCTAACACATTTTCCCTAGAGACTGGAAGAATAAAAGAATTGTCCTGATTTTCATTCCTCAGGATAACCATGGTCTGTTTTCAGAATGGTCCTTTTTACGCTGAGTTGCAAAACACAGATTATCACAAAAGCATTGATGCCTTTAAAGTGTTTAGCACCCAATCATAACATTTTTCCAGCAATTATTTCCAAATGGGATTTCAGGCTGCTACTTGTTATTATCACTGTAGTTAAATTTGAGTTAGAAAATCTGATGCTATGAACAGGTGTAATTCTGATTGAAACTGAAGGCTGACTGCAGTCCATGAGGTTTGGAAATCAATACTTTCAGGCTAATTATTCCAAAGACTGCTTAAGAGAAAAAGGCAACATTTATATCAATATCAGCAAAGGAAGGGTCTCCAGAAAACAGATGCAACACTGACAATAGATAAACAGAATGCAGAGTCCTACTGAAAAGGAACTGAAACTTCCTAAGCATGCTGGTTCCCACAGAAGAAATCTCAAGTATTCCAAGCATAAGCCTCAGTTTAAGAATTTACTCCTTCTAAAATATATAATATTATGACCAGTTTCTCTACATTCCCATCTGAAACAACACTTGATCTTGCAGTGATAAGGCAGAAATTTGTGCCATAACAGCATTACTGATGTTACCATAAAGCATTACTGACACCTCTATCTACCCAGCTGGCTTCAGCTGTTTAACATCCCAGCTCACTCACTCTTCTTTGGTCTTGCAAGGTTCTGCTACTGCCAAAATCACGTTGAACATCACAGAAAACACCTCAAGCACATTTGTGACAATACGTGCAGATATGCAGACAAAATACACTGGCACCATATGGTAACTATCATTGCCTCATTCTGGTTAAATCACAAGTGTCTTGCACAGTGACCCAGAGCTCTCTCTTACCCTCTGAGCATTCACAAACAGCTTGTGAATGATGCTGCCAGCAGGTCCTCTTCCTGCACCAACAACTGACACTTCTGGCTGCTCCAGGAGACTGTTTACAAATCTGATGGAACAAATGATGGAAAAGGAAAAGGCATGTTTAATCCTCAGCCAGATCCAGTGTGCTGATCTAAACCCAGAGCTGTTTCCCGTGCCAAGGCCTTCACCAAGCATCATTTGCTCAGGTTGAGAACTGGCAGATTGTCTTGGTTCTCTATTCTAAAAGTTTAAGGAAAAAATTCTCCTCTCAATTACCCAAGAATGGAACCTAGGCTCCTAAAGCAGATGTATAAAACCAACAAGAAAGCCTCCATGGTGTTGGCCATGCAGAAGTATTCACAATGTGACAATTTTCTTTAGCACAAAGACATTGCTTTGGTCAGACACCACATCTCTGAACTCCCAACATGTACTGCACAAATGTCATCTCTCCCTCCCAGCACAGCAGCAAGGAGTTAACTTGGGTTTTATAACATATTAGTCATCTTGAGCAGCAAGTAAATAATCTGACAGCAGGTAGTGATGCAAGGGAACATTCCTTGTCACTTCCCATTCAGAGCATTCAGTGATACGTTTCACATCAGTAAGGAGACAAGAATAAGAAAACAACTGTGGAAGGGGCTATTTCATTCCATAATATTTCTAGAAAATACTAAATTTCTAGTCCTAATTTTGCTGCTATGGTAACAGAGTTCATCAAATATACCTTTTATATACACAAAAAAAATGTTAGTCCCCGGTACTGTCAAGATAAAACCAAATTCTGTTAAAAAAACCTAGATCAAATGTTTCCAAAGAGATGCCTAATTGGAGGAGCACTGAGGGTACCCACACACACCATCTCTAGACAGTCTGGTGACAGCGATACCCAAATATGATTCCTAAGTATTTCTTTATTGTCACCATTTCCATCAGTCCTAAGTTTTGAAAGTACAAACAAGGGCATCAGAGAAAAAACAAAACAATGCAGTGAAAAACAAGAATTCAAAAAAACCAGTCACCTTTGTAGATCTTCTTTCTCCTCTTCATTTTCACATTTCTCTACCCCAAATTTTGCTTTGAGAGACCTTGCCCTGGCAATGATGGCTTCCACACTCATAATCTGAGCAATGATTTCCTGCAAGAGTTTAATAAAAGGGGAAGTTAAAGAGTTGTTTTTTCAGCATTCCCATGAACAGTGCCAAAGTCTATCAGGTTTTCAGCCCCAGCCACGACAAAAGCCTTACTTCCAACTTCTTGTCCTCTGGACTGGGGAAACGCAGCACTTTGCTGGAATGGGATATTATCTGCTTAATAATCTTCTTAACTGAAGATATATCTTCTAGTGCTTCTATTGTAAGGAAAGATACAAAGTTGTAATTACTGCCTCACTGTTCCCCCTTCAATATCTTAATAATTCATTAAACACTATTTACCTTCATCCTTTACCTTGAGTACAGCTGCATGGATGATGCAAGGCAGGAGATGCCTTGCAAGGTCAGCTGGTTTCTGAACTGCAAGGTAATGAAGCACCTGCAACATTAGAAAATTTAATATTTTAGTGATCAAAACTACTTCCCAAAAAAAGGTTAGGTAGGAAAGATGAATTCACAGGAATGGAACACCACTGTAAGACAGGACTTGAGAGACAGTTTTATATGAATCCTCTCAACAGGTTAGAATGAAACTAAAAATAAGTGTATTAGCAAATGAAAATGTTCCTAACATATATGCAGGTAAAAACCTGGTTTATTTACTAATAATTCAAAGAAATATTTAAGTAACATTCAGTACTTCTAGGTACTTCAAACACCCTCCTGTACAGCAGCAGGAATTTCCAGTCAACCCTAAGCCAAGCACGAAACAGTTCAGTAACTCCGAGGACACACTGCAAGGACCTGTCAGTGTTTAAATGCTGCAGGGAGAAGAAGGAAGGGCTGCAGGGAGCATCACAGCCCAGACTGGCACCAGCCCCAGAGCTTTCACCTTCTCAGCCTCCCTGGTGTCATCGAAGAGCCTCTTCTGCCTCCGTGCCGGGACTGGCTTTGCTGTCTCCCAGGCCTCCACCCACATGTTGCTGGGAATCTTCATCCGGGCACTCAGCTCACCCTTAATGACTTTATTCCCCTTCTCATCAACCACCTCCTCCTCGATGTAG
The DNA here is from genome assembly GCA_013399875.1 of Gymnorhina tibicen. Lineage (NCBI taxonomy): Eukaryota > Metazoa > Chordata > Aves > Passeriformes > Artamidae > Gymnorhina > Gymnorhina tibicen. The sequence goes on along the minus strand of VXAZ01005100.1, from coordinate 2,797,182 downwards.
TCCCGAGGCGAGTACCACCTCACAAAATCCTCCAGACAACAGCCAGGATTAGCTGCCTGCAAGGAGGAGAGGACAGAAAATTTGTTCCTGGAAATCCTATAAAAACATGACAGCCTGGATAGGAGAGCAACATGGTTTAGTGGGTAGAGCACAGAATAAGAGACAAAACTCAGGGAATTCTTCTGTCCACAGTCAACAAACTGTACAGCAGGACAGAGACCTGGGAGGGTGAGGGAATAAAGCATAAAGCAAGACAATGGCAAGGGGCAAAACCCACATCAGCAGCAACAACAACAAAAAAATCACCTTCTCATTCTACATTCATCAGTTATTTCAGGCAAGCTCAAAATTATACTGTTAAGATTCTACCTGGCACCTGACACATGCAATAAATAGGAATTTTCACTAAGCTTATCCCATTAAAGACTAAAGGAATCACTGGGCTGCCTAAGTATGCTTTCAGCACTGACTTTCCATCTTTTAACACTCCAGTGAAAAAAATTCACCCTTTCTTCCTCTTTTAAAAAGAAACTTTAAAAAAGTATCTTCCCCAAACAAAAATAACTTCATTTTTCATAGATGCAATATCAACACAATTAACTACATCCATAGGTCCAGAACATAAAAGGAATCCCAGTTTTCCATTTGATGTACGTATGAAGAGTGCATTTGTGCTTCAAATTATGGTTCTGTATTTTTACTTTGGGATTTTAGATTCCTTGCACCATATAAATAAAACTTCTACATATACCTCATATGCCATGAGTCACTGTTAATAAGCTGATTACTGTTATAAATACTCTAACTGTACAGCACATTATATCCTTTTACCAAAAACACTGCAATAATTAAGAAGATATATATAGCTATTACAGAATCTCCAATCTTTTCAGTGTTGAGCTCCTGTGATGACAGCAGTGGCTGTGCTCTTAGCTCCCTCTGCAGAGCTCAGACAAGAAATGGAACAAATTACCCAAACCCACAGCTAGTCCAGTCCCAACATGATGAACAGCTGCTTTAATTCACAACTGATCAATTGTATGTTTGATGTGTTTTTTCCCCTTCCCACAGACACTGTGTAAATTTACTGGGATGTTACAGCATAACAGACCACATCATCATAGATTCTGAAATGTGCCAAGAGTTTTACCATGACATTTTTATTTTCAACTTGAAACTGATTGGAAACTGTTATGTGGAGAAAAAAAACTTTAGAAACCTTCAGAAGTGTCCAGCACAAGCAAGAGGGACAGTTTAACTAAGAAGAAAGCAATCCAATCTCCCAGAAGTGCCCAAGCAGCGCTACCTTGAAGGACTCCATGTCTGAGAGCAGGCAGGCGCTCTGCATGCGCGCCCGCAGGTGAGCGCCCTCTGCCGATGTCCCCAGCTTTGCCAGCACCTCCGACTGCTCCTCCAGCAGGTCCTCGGTCATGGGGGCTGGCTCCTGTGGCACGGGAACACACCGCGTTACAAACGGCCTCCCCCGGGCTCGGCCCTTAGCAAGGGAGGAGGAGCAAGAAGCTCCCTCTCACCACTAGTTCGTTCTGCTTCGTTTGTACTCAAAGGAAATCACTGCAACTTTCTACTGCTTTAACAGTTCAGCCTCAAGTTGTGCACGTGAAGAGGATGCTAACAAAGAAACTAAAGAGAAATTAAACTGAAAATGAAGTAACAATATAAGGATACGTTGTTAAAATGCCAAAATCCAAGTGAAATCCAGGAGGTTTTGGTGCAATTTTGCTGAGATGGATGAAAATCTACCCAAAGCAATGCAGAATTTTTGCTGTTGACACTGTCAGCACATAATTAATTGAGGACATTTTGCCTGACTACTCTCTGCTCGTATGTTTTACCCAACCAAAGCAACATTAATTAGAAATAATTTCTCTCAGAAGAATGAAAACCACTGCATTCTTCGTGCATGGCTGATTTCAAACTACTTTCTGTGACAGCAACACTTCCTATTTCATCCCTAGTCACTCTGCAGGAAAGCCTGTTGATGTCAGGTAACATTTCCAGTTTGATGATAACCTGCTTTAGAAAATGGCACCAAAACTGATGACTATGGCCTTTTAGATGTGAGCTGAGAAATTATAAAAAAAAACAAATACAGCAGCAAAACTGATCCAGTACTGTGCAAAGTCAGGCAGAAATCTCTGTGGTGGAAGGACCACAGCAGTTCCTATTTTATAGGAAAGAAAGTAAGGAGGGGATAGAAGATGCCTCAAGAACTGGAAATAAAAACAACCCCAAATTTAAGGCAGGCAAGGAAGCTTAATTCTTGTTTAAAAATATTGTTTGGAGGGAAATTTGTAAGGACACTCAAATAAAACTCTCAAACAAACTCTCAAGTAAAACAAAGAGCATGTGAGATTACCAGCCTCATTAAGTTTTAAAAATTAAACGCAAGGTCTTAGGTCAAAAACACTCAGCAATTTTAGCAACAGACAAGGCTGTAACCTGCAAACTAGTCACAGTTTCACAATCCTAGGTGTGAGCCACATTCTGTGTATTCTATTGCACACCTGGCTCAGCTCCTGCTCCCTCACCTGTGTTATTGGAACGTAGAGAGGCTCTCCTGGATGCAGCAGCATCAGTTTTCCGTGTGGATGCAGACGACCTTCTGGTTTTACATTTACAGCCTCTTTGCCGCCTTCTTTTGCTCCTTTCTTGCCATTTTCCTGTCCATTTCCTTTAAGATCTTCTGTGTCACTGAGACATTCAAAATATTCCTCTTCACTGTCACTCCACGATTCCCAAGACTTGCCAAATTCTTTTTCCTTGTCAGGGTTATCTCCAGAGTGGTCGCCTCCTTTTGCACCATCACCAGAAGCAATACCAGGTGAACGATCAGACATGCTCCCCCTTTTCCCCTCATCTCTTGCTTTCTTCCTTTCAATGCAACAATTTAACATCTAACAAGTTAAAAGGAACAAAAAAAAATTGTTTAGCAATTATTTCCCTTATGGAGACAATCATATAGAAAAACTTGTAGAGTCACTGAAAAGGTCTTACAATTCTAAAAGAGAAACAATTCCACTGAACTTGCTGCTATAATAAAGGTTTTCTCAAGAAATGAATTCCACACCCAAAAAATAAAAGCACAACTAAATCTACAACAACAATATATTTAGCTAATAGTTGCTATAATTTTGACAGTTTCCTTAGGAGAAAAATCATTCTTAAATTTGGGATATTTACCTGAAGTTTCTGATGCAGTAAACAACATCTCAGATCTGGAGAGCCATTAGCTAATCTAACAAAAGGTAGAAGTGTAACCATTATCAATTATAAAGTTGAATCTTTCACACATATGTGGTCTTAAATCACATGAAATCTAAAAGAGGGACAAACACACACACTGAACCCACCCCCACCATTTCAACTACACTGCTCTTCTATTGTCTCAGTAGACAAGCCCAGAATTTAAATTACATGTATTTCCCAGAGGTCATTTCAGGAGCTCAGAGATCACTCACACTAGTGTGAAACACCCTGCATTTCCTGGTCAGTTTTCCAATTGGAAGTTGAAAAGGTAACTGCTTTCAAACAGGAATTAAGCAATTCCTGTTTTGACTGTACTTTTAAAACTGCAATGATACAGTGGAGTGACTGCTATATATTTCAGCTTCTGTTTTATCTGCTAGTGTAACCATTTCAAAGTACAAACTAGTGATTAAATGGCCAGTCTGTCACATTAACAGAAAACCCCAAACCCCAACCAAAATACCCCAACCCTAAAAGTAGGATATGTTATTGCTCTGCCTCATCTTGAGAGAGCCCTTGGTTTGGTCTGCCACAAGCTCTGCTGCAGCAGACATAACCTGGAAGGGCTGGAATACCTGAAAAGGCCATTGCACCAGCAGGAACCTGGAACAGCTTCCTTAGAAGAAAGGTGAAACTACATCACCGTAAGTTTTTTTCCCCACCCTCATTCACACAGTGGAGTGAATCTCTAAACTGAGCTTCCCCAGGCATCCTGAAGTTGTCAAAGGAGGGCACAGATGTTTTTCCCTACTCCCTGCCCTTTCTTGCGTTAAGGAAATAGGGTAATAAAAACAGAGGATAGCATGTGCAATTAAAAACCCCCCAGAACTGTCTGTTTCAAAGTCACAGTGACCTCACTCAGTTCCTGGAACAAAGAACATTTTCTTTGACAAAGGAGCAGCAACAACAACAAATCTTACCCTGGAATAAGGTAGTTGTTCTCCCATCTGTAACGCATTTCCAGCACAAACTCTTGCCAAAGATGCGCCACTCCTTTGACTCCTCCATGGTAGAAGTTTATCATACAAAGGCATAAAGCTAATTTGTATGTCAGACTGTCAGATGGGGCAGACTTAAACTGACTGAAGAGATTCTAGGGAAGAAATAAAAGAAAGCAAGAAATACAGAAACAATGGCATTTTTTTCCAAATCCATGTGATCTCTTTCTTGTTTGTCAATGGAAGTGGCAAAGCAACATTTTAAGCTTGGAAGACACCAAATATTACAGTCTTTGGAAGAAAAAAGAAATTAGAAGGAAACAGAAATCATCACTATTTCTATCTAGAGATTCCACAAAGATAAATTCCTCTCTCCAGAAGTTAACTACTGCAAGATGTAGGTCAACCACAGCAAAGTCTGTACGAACACACACTCAAAATTGCTTTCTCTCGTGTCACTCAGCAAAACTTACATAATCTTCATTCTCTGGAGGAGGATTGCTTCCTGCTGAAGTGCTGGCTCTGTTTTCAAACCCATCTGCAAGTTTGTCAGCAGCATCAGGAAATAAGAACTTGAAGAAAAAAAAATTAACCTTCCATCAGTATGGTTTTCCTGCTTTTCCCACTTTCTCCATAAAGCTACTGCTGGCTTCATCCCAGCAATCCCTATAATTAAAACTGTTGGCAGAGTTCAGAGATCAGTTTTAGCCCACTTACAGTACACAGACTTGTAACAATTTGGGCTGTCTCAAGAAGCTGATAAATGCAATTCAAATACTGGAACTGACATCAGATACCTTTAAATCTGCCATAGGCTATAAACCAAATGCATCAGTGGCAGCATGACGTCCGTGTGCTCTCTGAACCCCATGTGCATGGACAGCTCACTCACCAGGAGAATGGTGTTGAGCACATCATTGTTCAAAGGAGACTCATCCACACCTCTGTGCTTGCGGATCTTTTTCTTGGCACTGTGAACCATATTTGTGACTGATAATTTGGGGATTGGGACTGGTGCTGGCTCCGTGAGCTTTGACAGCGCGTGGGTGATATCAGCAACCTCTAGCAAATAAAATAAAAGCAATCAGAACAAAATAAAACTCAAACACCTCTCTTTAAAAGTTCACCTGTCTTATTCAGCCTGTTTACCTTGTATTGATCTTTAACCCCTTGTGAACCAGAGCTACACCTGTGCTGGCAGGTTCCATGCCTGATATTCACCGTTCTTAGCAAATACAAGCAGCAGAAGAGCACAAATGAGTCACAGACTGTCCTTGATTTAATTCACCAAATAAAGTCTAGACTGAGCTGGCTGCAGATAGTGCCTGCTGCCTTCTGTAGCAGCACTGCTACTGCAGCATTACCAACAGAGTATCCCAAAAGCCTGCTGAAGACTCGGTGTTTAAACCTTGTTCATACATCATACCAATAAACACACTGTAGGTAACAAAGACTGCTCAAGCATATGCTAAAACTTCAGATAAATCTTAAATAAATCCTGTATTAATCACTGACCTCACATAGTGTAAGCACAATTCTGTTTTGGAGCCCTCAAGTAAACTCCTCAAATCAGAAGACTGGGTTTTTTTCAGAGCTGCTGCTGGTGAACTTCAAAATGTCTCTTACAATAAACTGAATTAGTATTGTTATAAGGAGAGCAGACAAATATAAGTGAATAATTAGCAGCAGCCTGAAAAAGCCCATCTTGGCAAACACTTCAGGAAAACTAGAGCTAAGAAGGGCTAAAGAAACTGTATGTCAAGCACTATGAGAAAAACACACCCTCCTCAGTCTAACACCTTTTTAAGCTCTCTAGCAAGCTCCTTCAAAACTAAGATCAAGTACAACCACGGAAAATACATTGATACACGCCATATTTGGATGGAAGAAGAGGTGACAAGCAGCAGAAAGGAAGGGAAGGTTCACTATGTACAGCATGAAAAGCAAAAGAGAGGTACAGAGACATCAAAAAGATGGCAGTATTTATATGGCTGGGACAAAGTCTGACTTGCAGGTCACATTGTTTGGGGAGTTTTTATTGTTTTTTCTTTAAAATTCCTTAAAATGGAGAGGATGAGAGCAAAGCCTTTCAAACAGATTAAAGGCTCTTTAAACTGGCTGTTAAACATGTACTATGGAGTACATCAAAAAGGAGAAAAAAATCGAAAAAACAAAAAAACCCCATAAAACTATACAGACAAATCTGATGCATCCTCAAAACCAACTCTTGTACATACTAATCCAATTTTAAGCTTTTATATTCCTGGAAAAAGAAACAGCCACAACTATAACAGAGGCAATTGTCTTTCTGGGACTCTGGGAGCTAAACTTGTCTAGAATTCATGAAAAATTTCATCTTGTAAGCCCTGGCCAAAAAATTCCCAGGAGTATTACAGAGAATGTATAAGAGTTATAAATACCAATCTGAAGTCAAGATAAGGGTGCAGGGAAGGCAAAATAACACAAAACAATTAAATACAAATAACACAAATCAACTGGATTTTACTTTTACCTTTTCCTTCCTCCTCAAATGCAGGCCTTCCAAGTATCTCATCAGTTGACTCCTTCCGACGGCAAAGCTTGAAGAATTCAGTAAGGAAGTCACCTGTAAGAGGAACAAAGCTTCTGAACTCAGCCAAAAACCTCACTGAACAATGAGCCAACACTCAAAATTATGCCCCAAGGACAGTAATTTTTATCTTTTCATCTGAAAGAACATCTGATAATTTGTTCTGAAGCACAAATATCTTAAACCACATAATGAAAGTTTAGGTGAATGCACACCCAGGCAGCTCTGGGCCACCTCTCCAGAGCACAGCTCTGAGTGCAGTTTAATCTACTTCTTCACCCAAAGCAGATGAAACTTGGAAAGTTCTGAAGCCCTTGTCCCCACAAGCTTAAAGGCAAGGACAGACTGGAGAGTACAGCTCTCCAGAACTACTCATCCTCCCTGTCAGACAGGTTGAACTAAGGAGATGGATACATGCAGAACACACTTAATAAAATGAGAAGATTCTAGGAAATCTGAATTTTCATAGAACACAGAGAAAATTCTTATTCTCTGGAACCTGGTGAAATAAGAACAGCAATGATATTTCATGGTACACAGACACAGAATAAACTACAACAGAAACTTATGTATTTGCAAAGCTTGTGTTCTTGAAAAAGAAGCCCAAAATACTGTCCACTCAAAAAAATAAGGGGAGTGAGGAAAGAGAGGCCATCAGGTAATCAGCAATTCAACCCTAACTTCATGACTTAGTAGTTTTCATTTAAAAGCTGCAAGAGAAGACAGGAAATTCTGATGTCTTACCCAATAGACACTGAGGGTTATCTGCTTTTCTGACTCTCACAGACCACTGGGGTGCTTGAAGAGGATCCAGGTCACTTGGGGGAAAAAAAAATAAAAAAAAAAAAAAGAAAAAAAGAAAAAAAGAAAAAATTAAAACAAAAAAAGAGAAAAAAGAAAACCAAATGCCAGTATAAGTAGTCAAAAGATGAGTATCAAATTCTCAATAAATGTCATGTCATAACCAGTGAGGTCATGGATGACACATGTCACATGTGCACCACATTACACAGGAGAACATGACAAACACTGAAATGCAAGCAAGAGTCCCTGTTCTCATGTATGTGCATGACACGAACAAGAGACACACGAGAACAATTCAGTTAGACCTGTCTTCTTTCAAAGTGTATTCATCTTGAAAACTCATTTCTGCATTAAGAAAGAAGGAAAAAACCAATGGTGTTTATTGTTTTAAGTATCAGTATACACTTCTTCCTCTTTAGCAGAAAACCTGGATGATAGTTTTCGGGAGAGATGTCAAGCAGTGAATTCTTTTTACCTTTCATGCTCCACTATCATCTTTTCCAAGAAATACGTGATACACAAAATTTTCAAGTCTAACATGAGAATATGCTCAAAACCAGGGGTTTGTGTTCTGCTGAGATTACAACACAATAATATTTTCTCACACAGAAATGCATTTCAAAAGGTGTTTTCCCAAATGAGATGTTCTATCAGCCGACACTAGCATTCCTCAAAATGGGTTCTTTCTCACATGCAAAGCCACACAGTGTTTGAGATTACACTAACATGCAGTAGTGAACAAAAAAAGCACACTTGTAGATACCTGCAACTCAGACAAGATACTTACGAATAAACGTCATTGTCGACAATTATCCCTTCTGCAAGGTGAGGCCATGTTGTAGCTAAATGCAGCTCACTGAAACAAAACAAGATTTCAGTCTTTCAGTGCTAGCAGAAAGTGTTCTCTCCATCACAGTTCATATTTTAAAAGGTATTTGTGAGAGTTCATATTTGATTCCCTGTATGTATTTTGTTCTCCAGTAAGTTTTCTCACTGCATACACGAGAGCAAGTCCAACCCTTGAACAAAAGCACATCATTTTTAAGGTTCATCTTGAGGTATATTTCAACATAATAATTTCAGAGATAAATGGGGTACTGCAGAAGTTTATAGTAAAAGACATATGAGCTTGAACTATGAATATCATCAGACAATTTTGCAAATGGTCTTATTTGCTATTAAACCATTACCCTTCACAGATGTTTCTGCTGTACTTGAATAATCAAAAACCTGTTGGACGTGCTAAGTAGTAGGTGGGCAAAGCTAAGACTTGAAATAACACTCCTTTAAGTCCTCCATTAGGGAAGTTATAAAACAGTTTTCTGAACTCTTACCTAATAGGATCTTCACAGGCACCAAATGGTAACTTCCCAAATTCCAGGCCTCCAACTTCTCCCCCAACTAGAGCATCTATATCTGGAGAAAAATCACCACATTTTCCATACAGAATTTGTGGAACATTTGAAGCAGCGTATCATCTTCATTTCACAGCAAAGACTGTAACATGTAGGATGACCAGAGAATAGCTGAGCAGTTAAGGTGACTGAGCTAGGAAAACACAGTCCTAACATACAGTCAAAGTAATTGCTTCCAACAGAAACTGGGAAGTGATCACGAAACAGGACATTCAAAGGGACAGATAAAATTCTTGTAATTCATATTGAGGGAAGGTTATTCCCTTCATACAGGCAATGATGATAGCTATGAAGACAGACCTAAAGATTCAATGTTGATACAAGAACAGACACAAAAGTGCCACAAAAATACTTGGGCAGGAAATCAGTTCTAAGCAGAAAAGGAAGACTCTGGCAGAGCAACTCTGCAGAGCAAAAGAACAACTACTTTTAAAATGTTGACAATTTTATCAAAAGAGGATTTAATCAAAAGATCTTGGAGATTCCCTTTAATCCCAGATACTTAAAGATGCCTCCCAGCATCCTGAGGAACTTCCCATGTTATATCCTTCAAATACATAAATCAAAAACAGACAGCCTCCACTGTACAAAAATTGAAGTGGATAATAATCATGTATTGTAATGCCATTATAATAATGCTGTTACAGCATCTGATTGCAGTTTTAACTGCATCTGGCAAACTGTTCACAAACAAAACAAGTGAGGTATTAGCAGAGATAAAGTATCTGGATAACTTAATTACTCAATTTCTTCTTCAGAGAAGAAAAAAGACATTTAAATTCTTTGGTTTTATTTGAGAAAAGCTAATTGAGTGATGGTATATAAGTTACAGGCCTAGTTCTTCCCAGAGAACTTAAAACCACAACTATATGTAGCAACAGCAGTAAAACTGATGCTGTTCATTTCCACTTTCTGCAACACACTTTGACACTGGCTCCCTTAACCAGAATCCTCTAAAGGAGTAGAAGTTATTCAAACTGCTCAAATCAAGAGATATGACCAGAGTGATACAACTCGCCCATGACCAACCAGGGATCCTGACTCAGTGAATAACTATGGCAAGGCAGAGAGAAAACAGATTTTGTGTCTGCAGAAACAATACAAAGATAAAATCTCCAGAATTCATTTCCCAAGTTCTTTAGGTAAACTTGGCTAACCAAAGAGGAACTATCATTTAAAACAGCACTGATTTTCTCTCGCTAAAAAGCAGGACTCTCTTTAAGTATATGTTCAACATAGATTGCTTAGCTACAGAGCACACAGAATCAACCTCACAGCACACTTCATCAAAACATAGGATTTTGATTAGTGTACTTTTTTTTTTAAGCAAAGGAAAGCCAAACAACTAGATAACCAGACCAAGGCCACGAGTTCTGTCTCTCCAAATGTACCCTGAACACTTCAAGCTTGTTATGTAAAACTACTACCAAGTCAAGAAAAGAACTTGGGCATTTTAACTGTTCCTCCACCTTGTACCTAAAACATCACATCACTAATAAAATGGATGTTAAGGAGGAACTGATATCTACCTTTTTCCTATGGGTTTGTTTACCTTTGAGAAGTTTATTATTTATTTTCTCCTACTACCTGTACAGAAATAGGTCTGTTAAGAACAAATCGTTGATACTCAAGGAGGACAGTGTCACCATCAAGCAACAATATGAGAGATCATTTTGAGAGTACCAAATGAGCAACTACCTCTGTTTTTCCTAAACAGCATCACTATGGCGTAAACTTACCGAGTCTGTTCTAAATACTTTAAATTTAACTCTATATATTATTTCTGCCCTTTTTCTCTTTCCTGCAAGGCTACTGTAACAAAAGACTTGTTCAGAAATTCTTCCTGCATTAAATTTAGTACTGTGTCAGCAACAACAAAAATCCAAAACTTTACCTCAAGTGAGGTCCATACAATATATTCTGCTTTTCCCACTGTTAATACACTTAAATAGTGAAGTATTAAAATAAGGTACTTTATGGAAATAATTGACAAATACTCCCACAAAGTATTAGCATCTACTAGAACCCGGATCCAAACATTTCCCTAAGGAATTCAGGGCAGAATTCTTCACAGATTCAGTCAGTCACTCTTTTCACTCCACATAGATACCACCATTTTAGAAACATCATTGTATTTCTAAATGCTGACTAACCCTCATATTTCCAGGCACAGGCCTACCCAAAACACCTGTCCCAGCCATGAGCCAGAGACAACTTGCGAGCAGCTTTAAGCTGGCTCACCCATCATACAGAGTGGGATTGGACTGAAGCCTTTCCTAGTAATGCAGAAAATCTTTTAATTCTTCTGGCAAGATACACAAACATTTTCTTTAGCACTGACTGCTTGTCTGAAAACAAGTTATTCTGAGGACACACGTCTCCTACCTGGTGGCTGCTGTGGCCAGAAGTACTGCTGCCAGTCCTGGAGCACATAGGTAAGGCGAATAGCCATGCTAACCGGAGGCAGGGGTGTTAAAGGGCAGCCCTTCGAAATATCAGAGAACAAATTCAATGTAAAGAGTAAGTCCTCTCAAACACTCTAGGGCTTGAACATCAATTATATGTAACATCAGTTTTATACTCACAATCTTGGTTTTGAAGATGTCCAGCAGCCCCGATAAGTGGGTGTACTGGCTCGGCACCTTGCGCAGATGAACCATCTCGAAGTCCGTGCGAATGCCCGGGCCCTGGCACTCCCCCATGTACATCCGGCGCCACTTCTGATGGATTTGCACAAACAGTGGCACCTGACTACAAAACAGGAATACTTAAATTGTCCTGCTGTCTTGCAGGCTCTAAAACTAGCTGAAAATTCCAGCATAATTTCAACATAATTTCATCCTTTAGAATTTATTTTCTCTTACAGGAGCACACTTTTAAACACTTAATAGGAACCAAAGAAAAATACTGTTAATGTCATCATTAAACAGAATGCCTAACAAATTGTCATGTCAGTCACAGCCCTATCCATGACTTCACTTACCTCATTTTCAGTCTATATAATTTTTGAGGAAGATTAAAAAGTTATTGTTACTACACATAGGGAAGAAATCCTCTTGCAAAAGTGGTGTTTTATCAATTGCCAATTATTCCAACAACTTTCAGCAGCTTTTAGAAGCCTTTAAGATATTTAAATAATAATGAAAATAAACAAAACATTGAATCAGTCTTTATACATAGGGATTTTTTTCAATCCTTCTCTAACAATATTACAGTGCAAATACAAAAAACCTCTGAATGTATCTTGCTAACAGTTTAATACTTTTTCCTCACAAATGCAGTATGCTGGAGTTTTACCGGGACATGTAAATAGGTTTGTGCTTTCACCTACCAGCCAGTGTTGCCCAGTGCAATGGAAATGGAACTCAGCAAAAGGTTACACTTGGATTCACTAACAACGGCGTCGTTATTTGCAGCCGGAGCAATAACCACAAACTCACGTAAGCCGTACCTTGAGAGACAAAGAGAAAAAAACACATTTCTAGTCTCTGCATGCCAGCTGAAACACGATTTTAAAAAATATTGTGACTTGGAGAACCTAATCGTCACCAACAGATTGTGGAAACTGTTAATTTGACGCAAGTACCTCTTTTTTTAGAGAGGTCAAGAACTGAGTGGGCGTGGAGTGCTGCAGAGCCTGAAATCACAAACTACCTGAGCTTAACAGCGTTCCAACACTGTAATGTGTTTGACTGGGAGGACTTCCAGGTCTAGCAGTCCTGAGGTTTTCCAGTTTATATTAATAACGACTGAAACTGTTTATACATAAAACCAACCTCTATAGAACCAATGCTATTATGTGCTCAAAATTTGCATTACTAAGAATATAGTTGTTGTTTCTTAAGGTGGTGCAGCTTTCCTTTTTAAGAATGCACCTAAATATTACATATATAAAAGCTTGGTTAATATATGAAATTGAGACAAGTCATTTACCAGAGTAAAGACAGGCCCACTGTGGTGGGCTTATTTCGCACTCCTTTCTTGTGTCCAGTACAAAGAATCATTTTACTTAAGTTTTAACTTTGAATTGAAAAAGAACTGTACAACTGATTGTGCCTGATTTTCCAACTGCTATGCTCATTTGCAGTAGAGATGAGAGGAACACACATACCATCTCACCAGACAGTGGGCTCGAGGAGGAAAGTCATTGTTCATGCACAGCAAGTCCTGCATTGGCAGAGGAAGGGCATCTGTGACAAAAATTGATACATCATCAGTGTACATCCATCCCACTAACTTAAAACTGGCTTGTATTAGCACTGTGTGAACACAAAGCAAACTAAAAGCAAAAATGTCAGATCACACTCATCAGACCTCAGAAAATCCCACAGACACAAATCAACACGCTGTGAACTCCACGTTCTGACACTGTCTTTTGTCATTATCCTTACAACTATGGAAGGGAACTATCAGGTACCTTCTCCCAGCTCTTCTTTCCCATCTTTGTCACTGGGTTCTTGTATAAGATAATGATGGGTAACCGAGAATTTGAAGTCTGCAAATGAAATTTCATCCGATTTCTCTTCCCATGTTCCTGTGGTGAATATACCCTGCATATAAAAAAAGAAGGTATTATCCCATAAATTTAGGTTAACATTCATTAATCTTTAAAAGTATATTGCCTACATGATCAATAATGCTTATTCATGTTTTTCTACTGGCTAAGCATGATTTAATTTCATAAAGAAATTCTCAAAGCTCTTCATTATAAAGGTAGATGGATGCTAAAATCCATGTTGCCAATAATCATGTTCATTCCAAAGATCAAGTATCATCTTGCAGTCTATATGGCAATAAAGACTGGCATCCTCCCATATGCAACTACACATCTGAAGCATATGCACCCTCAACTTTGCCCAGAGACAGCAGTTTCCCACCTGGGATTTTATCTATATCTAAACCATTCTGTGCAAATATTACTTTGATATTTACTTTGACCAACAAATGATTATTTTTATCTATAACCTACAAAATGTCTGTAAGGATAACTAATTTTTTAAACAAAAATACAGCTGGGAATGTCTAAGAAAATCAGCATCACTGCTCCTACTGAAACAAAACAACTTGGTCAACCCTTTGATCTTAAAGAGTGTTAAGAAGAGAGCTCTGGTCTAGAAAAGAAGACATGTAGGAATACAGGGACAGCTAAGGTGTAGTTCATTAGATAACATAAGTTTTTATTCAAAATACTCTGTACCTGACTAGAATGAAAAGCAATAAAATTCCTCTGGAAACACAGCAGCCATTCCATACAAACCAGCTGGATTTATCTGCATTACTATGCAGAAGAGCTCAGCAATTTCCTCTGCATTTCACAGGACTGAGAAAGCATCACAAAGGCTCTAATTAGACTCTGAAAAAAATCTCTCCCATCTATGAAACACACTGAGTCACAAGTAGCACTGTGCAAACCTCAGCCATGAGGTTTAAGTACATGAGGTGTGACAAAGGCACAAGACAGGACAAAAAGATTCCTTAAGTATTTAGAGCAGCAAGCATATTTCCAGATTCAAACTGAAAATAAAAAAATCAGCCCTACATGAAGATCCACCTTTGTCAAGGAAACAGCCTGTTTGGCAGATAGCCCACTAATGAATTTACAGCAACTGCTGGTCAAATTGACACTTCTGCAAGTGAAATTCCCCAATAAAGTCATTATCTGCCACACCTAAGAAAACAGCAATAGATGAAATACATGTGTGCATTATTGTATTATTAGTTAGCAACTCAAATGCTACAGGAAAATTCAGAAGGAGTAACTGACCTTCTCTAGAGGTTTGCCTGAAGAAACCCCAATAAGTTTCCAGTCATTCAGTACTTCTTCTATTTTTGAAATAAACCTATTTGGCAGGGAGAAAGACATTCATATTTGCTGAACATTAAATTTGTATTATAATTCAGCTACATCAAAGCAGGCAACATGTTGTCCTACTATACTATGGAATTCCTTAAAAACCCCAAAGAACAAACAAAAAACCCCCACACCAAGTACCACAATAAAGCCAGAACAATTGCTTCCTTGTACTAATAAAACAGTCCTCCTATGCCTAAATTTCATATGATAGTTACTTTTACCAATTGCTATGAGCATCTTTCGACTGTTTTTAAGAATCTCGCCTTTTTATTTTTCTGGTATTGCAGCATATAACATTTAACTCCTGTTTCACTGTTCACAGATAAATAAGCATTTGCGACAAAATTATACACTAAACTCAGATTTAAAGCGCAGCACTTTAAATTTCTTGTCTCCTATCATAAACACCACGACTGGAAAAAGCATTTAGAAAATAATACACTCACAGTGCAAGAGCGTTCTTCACCTTAAATTTCTTCGCACCTTGTTCTCCTAACTTTTAAAGCCTTCAGCTACGAGACGGCCGTCTTAATAATCAGACAGCTACTTAGAAAACACATAAGCCTTCTGAATGTATATTCTAATCCCTTGCAAACAGGTATTAAACCAGACCTTTCACTAAGTTCAGAAACAGCTCGACTAGAGCCTCTTAACCCGCTCCCCGGCCGCGGCCTGAGCCTAACGCGGAACAGCCGGGAAAGGGCTCCGGGTGCTCCCGGCTGGAGGCACCGGCCGTGCCGCAGGGTCCGGCTGTCCCCGGCAGGAGCGGCCGGGCCGGGCTCGGCGGAGCCCGCGCGTCACCCCGCGCTGAGTGAGGGGCGCGGCAGCACCTACCTCTCCCACTCGGAGGCGGTGGTGAAGTCCGTGATCTCGAACACCTCCGACTCGGGCTACGGGGAGAGAGGAGGAGAGGCGGTGAGCGGAGAAAGCAGGCGGAGAGAGCGGGACAGTCGGGGAACAGGGAAAGAAAGGGAGAAGCAGGACAAACACTCACTTCGCTGTCCGCCGCCATCTTGCGCCGCTGGCGGGCCCCCCCCTAGCGGCGGAGGCTGCCGGGAACGTGGTGGAGGGCGGTGCGTCCTCAAAGCCTGGACCTCCCTCACAGCCCGTCCCTCCTGGGCTCCCTCGCAGCCCAGCTTCTCCTCGCGGCCCGGCTTCCTATCATGGCTTTTCTCGGTGGGGCTGTCGCACAGCTCGGCTCCTGCCTGGCCAGGCTTCCCGCCCCTCATCTCCCCTTCCCGGCTGGCTGCAACCCCTCACGGGGCCACCCGCGGGCGCGGGCGCCTCACAAGGGCGCGAAGCTGAGGCGCGGGCTGCTCCCACAGATTCTCCGGCTCCGTCAGGAGCAGCCGAGAAGGGACCCCTCAGATGTACGAGTAACACAGCTCTTGTCAGCCAGCCGGGGACTGAGGTCTCCCCCAGGACTGGTGTCCCTGTTCCCGCCTCATCCAAAGCCTTCCCCCTCGCTTGTATCACCCGGGGGACGGCGACAAATCCCTCTGGTATTCAGCAAAGCAGTTCCCTTAAACACCGTTTTAACTCAGCTTGAGCCCCACTCTACATCTTTTATCCCGTCTTGTCCCTTAGCACAGCTTGTGACTTAAAAAAGAAGAGAAAATATCCTTAAAATCTGCGGCTAGAACGGAGATTACAAATATTCATGAGAGCGTTGAGGTGAGGGGACTGAGTGCGAACTTAAAATGACGTGGAAATATATCAAGTACTAAAAGCATAAATGGAGGCAAACAGAAGATAGAAACAGGGTTTGGTTTGTGCGCTGAGAGAACTTGTGATTGGAGCTTAAAGTGCTGCGGTTCAGCTCGGCTGTGTTTGCTTTCATAGGTCACTGCTGCTCTTTGAATTAAACTCCTGCAAGCCAAATCCCCCCGGGGAGAGGGGGTTACCTGGGCGACATCGTGTAAACTCACCAGCCCCGCGTAGCTGGAGCTGCCTGCAGAGGAGCCGGCCTCGGGAATGACGCCTGTGTGCTCCGCACTCAGGGAAACAGCCGAAAATAAAATCAAAGTGTGTGTAATTGCTGTCGAATTCCTCGCTGGCCAGCAAAGAAAGGCAGCTGCGAGCTGAAAATGCTCTGTAACTTCCCTTTGGGTTGCTGTGCCTCTTTCACTCTTCGCTACTGAAGAACAGGTAAGATTTATTTATGCCTTTTTACAGAACATTCTCTGTTGTTACTATTTTGAGGGTTTTTTTTGTGTATCCAAAAAAAAGTTTGTAGAAGTTCACCGTCTGACTCTCAACAGGCGAATATAATGGGATGAACATTGTAATGGATTATCTGGCCTTTAGCATGAGACATCAAGAGTGCTGGCTTCTATAGCTACTTCTATAGCTAATTTCACTGTCTTTAATTTGTATTCTTGTCACTTGAAAAACTGAAGTTCACTATGTTTTTCAGGAGGAGTCCTAAATCCATCAAAACTGTTAACTGGGATTAATTTTCTTTTAAGAATTAGCTTTCTAGAATTTCAAAACTCCCAATCCTTTGACTTAACCCTCTCATGTTTCTGCTTTATGAGCCTGCACTTTGGGATTTTTCTGTGCTGTTTATGCCAGCGTCATCTTATGGTATTGCTAGAGTTGGAGTTTAATCTTATAAAAGAGGGTTGATGTTTTTGTAATTATGAAGCAGCTCCCAGCACACTCACCCCAGCCAAGAACAGCATTGACTGTAAGCAGGGTCAGTATTACCCACACACAGCTGTATTGACCAGGAGGCTGCCAGCCAGCTCCTTTCCCACAGTTATTGCTGATTAGTCATGGGAAAGGTGTATTACAATCTTTTAATTAAGGGGAAAGCCCTTTCAAGTCAAATTCAATGTAGCATATGTTGGTTTTAGCTCTGAAAACGTTCTGAACTCTTTGGTTCTGTGCATTCACAGGAAAGGGCACGAGATGCTAAATTACAGTACTTTTAATAATTTCAGGTACTTTTAAAGTGTTTTTGTCTTACTTTTGTCTCTTAAATAATGAAATAGAAATTAATGCTTTGTATACGTGAATTGGAAATCAATTAACAAAATATTGTTTTCAGGTTTCTGGGCATTAATACATTCAAGGACAGCATGTCTGACAACCAACAAAATAAGAGGAGAAGCAAAAAAGGTAGTCTAACCCAAAGCTTATGTGTTTAAGGTGTAAAATGTGGATCTGAAGCTGGAAAAGAACAGTAACAACTTGAAATCTGACTATTTGTCAAAACTTAGAAGCCATAACAAAATATGAAATCAAACTCAGAGTTGCTTTCCAGCTTTGTAAAGGCCTGAGATTTGTTTTCATTTTCATATTCTTAAATGCTGTACTTCTGTAGAGTTTCTGTCAGTATTTGAGTTCCATTTCTGTTCTCCTGAGATAGGAGCTGTAACTGGATTTTGTTTTTAGATGTTCTTTGCTTTCATAGTGCACTGTATTAATAAACTTATCAAAGAAATAAAGAGAACTCAAAGTTATGCATTCACATTTCAATAAGTTATAAAACTTAGTCAAATGTAACTTGCTCTAGTTTCTTTTCCTGATAGTTATTACCTGTACTTCTTTATAATAATACTTTAATGCCCCAAAGTAACTGCATTTGCCATGTATTCATGGTCAGTGAATTAAACAGCTTTTGTGCAAATATTGATGTATTGCTGCAGGTTGTGGAAGTATTGTTGCTTTTCAGAATGCAGACAATGTAATGGAAGAAATGCATCAGTCAGACAAAGCTCTAGGAAAAACCAGGTAAAAAGTATCAGTATTTAATTTGCACTTGGGTATGCACAAATGGGGACAAAGATGGTAGTAGTCTGAGTAAGAAAAATATTTCCTTAGTTCTAGACATTAAAAGCGGCTCTATGTGTTGTGTAGTGTTCATCTCTTCCCAATGTCAATTATTGGCCACTGCTAGAGGCAGGATACTTCCTTAGGTGAACAAATTATTTGGTACAATAAGAAAACACATGGTATATACTTTTACATCAGCATCTGACTTCTTAAAAACAGACAATTATTTTACATTCAGCTTTAAGATTAACTTAGACTGTACTTTTGTACCTCTTTTCAGTCACAGTATTTATCTTTTTCCATATTTTTCATTCTTCAGCAAACGGGTGGCAGAAATCTGAGGCTTGTCCACACAGCCTCTGTTTTTTCAGGCAGGCCATAGCTTATTTTGTAAGTAACAAAGGCATATCTGGTCTTCAGAATTCTTCTGGCACACTCCCCTGATGATTCATAAAAACTACACGCTGGAAGCAATCAATTTTTGTCAAAAAGGGGAAGGTGAACAATATGTTTTTCCATTCCTCTTGTTGCTTGGTTAACAGTGTCATTCATTCTCACTTGTAGTCAATCTCTGCACTGCAATCAGCTATTTCCAGGGAGAGTCACAACTTCACAGATAAATAAAGAAAAGAGACTTTGGCATTCTGGGATCTTACAAACCCCTTGGTCACATTATTCACCAGTCATATGATGGTTTGAACTGGCTCCTTCCACTTATTTTTGCTCTGTATTTTGGGTTTTTTTGTTTTGCCTTTTAGCCAAATAGCATCAACATCCAGAGCATGGCCAGACCAACAAGTGGCATGTTTTCCAAGTAAAAACCAGATAGCATTACCCAGGAGACATCACACTTCTTTACCTTTCTTCTCAAAGAGAGAGGACATAGGATGTGGCTTTGACTTCAGCTTTCTGCTACAGACCTCATGCCCAGAGTCTAACATTTCAACATCATTTATGGATTTAGATACTTTCCAGATAATAAAAGCACAACTACAACAAAGTAAGTTCAATTTTAAAAGTCACAAATTTTATATAAAGTTATATATTGGTTATCATATTAGAGGGAAAAGTCTTAGAAGTCCTTCTTTAAAGTTGCCTTTATGTCTTCTGTCTTCTTCACAGAGACTTCAGCCATGTCAACCCTCTTTTTTAATTATATGTTTGTGTGTGTGTTGGCAGAATGAAAGAGATGAAGAGAAGCAATGACAAACCATTCCTGGTACTCTGTGTAATGAAACTGAGCCCACAAATGTGGAGTGTAATTCTCTGTACCTGGAGTGATGGCATCTCTTTCACTTTCTCCCTCATACTGGCAACACTGTAGTTAGCAAACATCTACAGTTGAAAAGTATTTCTTTAAATTATTAGTGTCAAAATATTTTACAATTACAGTATTTTATGGTTTTCTATAGAAAATGGAATTGTGAATTCAGTATCATAATTGAATTTCAACCCACAACTCTTTTCTGCTCTGCAGATCTATAGCATAGTCCTGCAACCACAGACAGATCCTTGATCCCCTGAACACTGCAATTTGAAATTAATTTATAAATGTGAATTGTAGTCTTTTTAAGACCATCAAATTAATATTTCATTTGTCTTGATTTTTAAGGGTTAAATGTAACAATGCTAAAAACCAGGAACAAGAGGTCTGAGGTAAGAGGACATTATGTATAAAATGATCACTTGCAAAAGTATTATATCCTTTCAAAATCTTAAAAATAGAAATACAGAAGTAGTGTAGTTAGTTTGCTTAGTCTCAGATGGGTATTTTTAAAGAATTATTTTTAAAGAATTTTTAAAGAAGTATTTTTACATTTATTTCATATTTGTGTGTCAGCAAATCTTCAGATGTGTATCAACAGATTGCCAGTAAGATGTTACCTCAGGAATTTTTGGAGAGAAAAGTTAAAAAATATATAAAGGATTTTAAAATAGAAATATGTAAGTTAATTAAAATGTGCATCCTATATGTTAAACAAATTATATGTCTAGTTTTGCCAAAAACCTGAGCACTTCTTTTAAATGATAATTTAAAATTGAAACTGAATTCTAAAATAGTCTTGATATTAGATGATTGATGAAATTTATTGCGTTAGCAAGAAAAAATAATCTCTTAGGATTAAACATACTTTACATGACACGAGATTTTGTGAAAAGTGTAAAAAGGATTAGACAAAACTTTTGTATTTAGAAATAAGCTCACAATTTTACATCTCAATGCTTCATAGCACTTTAAATATGCTGTATTTAGAAAAAAGAGAATTTGGCCTTCATGTATATTAATTAAAAGCCTTTTGTACAAAACTCAACTCATTGAATCAAATATAAACTTCTCATTTGTCTTGATAGAATACAATTTCACAGGAAATTCCTGTTCACAGGAAAAAAGTGAAGAAAAGTATAGAAGTAAGAGCAAGAGTTCTGATACAGGATTATAAAAAAAATCATTTCAAATGCAGGGAAATATTTAAGAAAAGTAATTTAGGTGACCTCGGTGAGATTTAATGCAGCTTCCTTTCATGTCTTGGGCTCTGGTGGTTTCTAGAGGTGTATCCATTGGGATAAACTGAGCATTCACATTAATGCCATGCAGGCTGGACAAAGCCTTCAGAACTGTGAATTTCAAACCAACACATTGCTTTTTCTGGCATGTTCAAACCTCGGTTTGCCCTTGGAATGCAAACAAAAATTTCCTGCAGATTGCAAACTGATGTTGAATATAGACATGCAAATGAGCACTCAGAGCAGATGACTGTGTGATTATTTCCATTGCATTCATTTGCATAAAAATATTCATTTCCTATAAAATAAAGAACAGAAATACTTTTTTCAGAAAATTATTCTCACTGTTCATCTGAATAGTCAAAACAAAGTACTCAGTTTTCTCTGATCTGTACTCCTTCAAATGTACGTGGTACCTTTCAACTAATGTGATGGGAAGAGAAGGGAGAAGGGAGGAATAATAAAACACATCCCTGACCCAACAGACTTCTGTGTCAGCTGCCTTTGGTTTTATCCATTTCACTTCACTGCAACTCAAGTGCAGACTGTGCTGTCTTCCAATGTGCCTAAAACTGTGAGCTAAATCTGTGGCCATTTAACACAGTTTATGGATCTATATGTTTAGATTTAATATAACGTATCTTAAAGTCTATAAATAATTTGTTAGAATTGTTTTCTCCAGGGATGCAATAGCATTCTATTATAATGGTCTAGTTTTCTTTTGGAAAATTGCTTACATGAGCTGTGGTTCCATTGGGAATATAATTAATGGTGTCAGCACCCATTGAGGGTTACATAAAAATACTTTAACTATCAGCATTAGAGTGGTGCTCTCATTCAGGGAGAGGGCACAGCGAGTGAGAAACTGGCACATGAAGGCTCTGACGAGCTTTTGAATTCCTGTAGCAAACGTGAAGTGCCAGAAGACAGAGTTAATAACTGGCAAGAGGATTTGTACATGTGGACAAAACTTACTGTTTTTAAGTCATGGAGAATGACTTGCGCCTTAAAGCAAAAGATCCCGCTTTCTGCACTAAGAAATACCTAGAAATAGTTCTGGATGTGAGAAAATGAATGTAATTAATGTGAGAAAAATAATGTATTTTGTCAGGAGTCTGATATTACACTTCGTAAGAGGTTTAATATAGGAACATATAAAAGAATAATAATTTTATCTCTTTTTTCTTAGTCTGCCTCATTCTTAGTGATTAGATTTTACCTGTATCTGTGGTGTAGCACATTATTAATGTTTTTTTATGGAAATTACAGTTTCATTTGCCACCACTGACATGTCAGCCTGTAAGAACAATTCATCTTGCTTCTCTAGAGGATGATATTGTCAACGAAAGCAGCAACATCAGAAATATTTTAAATATTATGAACTCTATTCCTCAGCCTGTAAAACCAGTTACTAAATTTTATCAGTATCAGTTAGACAACCTATTAAAAAGGCATGGTGAAAAGTCATCAGAATTGATCATAGCCACAATTTCTGATAAATTCACTCCAGTGACAGACCTGTACTACTTCAGCATGAGTAACTGGGATAAGTACCCCAACAGCAAGAAGGAAGACATCCAAAGCCATTTAAAGTGGAGGGAAGCTGATGTAGCAATCCATACTGAGAAGAAGGACCAGGTGAAGTTCCAGTGTTCAGTGGTTTGTGAGAACATCCATCTTCTGACCCAAGCCAGGTTCTGTGATGAGAGTCATCCTCACTTGAGCTCAAGCAATGCTCTGGTGAACTGTGGCATATTCACAGCTCAGACAACATTTACAGTGTCAAGCAACAGCAATGCCTCAAGAGCTGGCAATAAGCAAAACAGAGCAGAGAATTGCTGTAGCAATAGTCTGGAAGAAGGAATTGCTACAGAGAGGATACTGGATTATAAACCACGTGAAGAAGCTGAGAGTGCCAAGTTTGTGCTTTACAGTCATGATTTGGCTTCTTCCTGTAAAAACGAAGTGATAGAGGCCTACCAAGCCTTAGAAGATAATTCTGTAGTTGCAGTGATTCCCAGAGTAGAAGTTCAAGATCCCTCTGGAAAACAGTCAGAAACTCACATCAGTCTCTCTGAATCTGAAATAGAGCAAGAAGCAATGTCAGAAGCAACTTCAAAAGACCAAAGTGAGCTTGGACCTGTTGCTCATGTTACACTCTCTGAACAAGAACCAGCCAGGGAACCACACATTGCTGAACAACCTGCCACAAAAAAGGGTGGAGTCTGTACCCTGCCTCCTCGTGTTACTCAGAGCCTCAATGTTCTTGCTCCCAAAGAAAATGACAAAAATAAAATAAAGATGAATAAGAATAAATATTCATCAAAATCTAAAATTAATAACAAGGTAAAAGTATCTGAAGACTTAATTGCTTCTGATGAAGTTACCACAAGATATAATGCCAAGGGTCAGATTTTTCCGTCTTTGGAACGGACAAAAGTGAAAGCTGAGACTTCCACGAAGCATCAGAAAAAAACCACTCAAGGAGACAAAGCCCACGTTGCTCAGAGTGCTCAGAAAGTTAAAAAGCGAAATTGCTCCTGCAGTTGCAAAATTTCAGCTGTCTTAAAGAAACATGTTACTCCACTTTGTCTGCCACGTGCACCCTCTGCTTCAGATTTTGTAGATCTGAAATACACTGACATGTTCAAAATAATAAATTCAGATGACCAAGGCCCAGGTATTTATGAAATGTTTGGAACTCCTGTCTATTCCCACATGCGAGACCTTGATCAACATGAGAGCAGGTTTTATAAAGGTGTTTATTCTGCTGCACCGGGGAGATGCACCTGCAGATCTGCCTGCAGTAAAGGGGGGGAGAGCAGCAGAGTCAGAAACACTCAAAAGAAAACACATTCCAAGCCGAAGAAGACCATACCTACCACTAAACAAAAGCAGAAAGGTTTAATCACAAGGGACAGAAAGACCAAGTTGAGTGACAGCAACAGAGAGCAAGATAATGTAACAAGTTCGGACTTGGATTTTCAAACAAACACCTCGAGTAGCACAACATTGTTTCACAGAGACACTGATCATCAGCTCACATTTTTGGAAGATCTTTCACAGTCAAGTAAGCAAAATGAAATTTTTTCAAATTCAAACCTATCAACTATTAAAGAAGTTTCTTTGGAGCAGTCATTAGACAGCCAGAATAAATCCAGTCATCAGAGAGCTGCTGCCTGCAGCCAGGATCTCCTTCAGTTGAGTGATAAAGACTGCAGAGAATGTGTTGCTCCAAGTGGCAGTCTGGTAACAGCAGAGCAGAACATCTGCGTGCTCCAGTGCAGGGGAGATATGGATGGTGGCAAAGGCCTGGAATCAGACCAGGACTCCAAGTCTGTCCATAAATGTGGATTGCCCTTTTCAGATAGACTGGAATGCCAATCCCCTACAAAAGCATTAGATAACAGTTGGGCAAACACACCTCAAAACAGTGGTTTGGCAAACGAATTGATTCAGCCTTCAGTGATTTGGACAAAAAATGCCAAAAGCCCCAGTTTCCAGACAAGTCAAAACATTTCCTCCTGGTCAGATACTAAGGATGTGACTGATGAGCTGCTTTGTTGTCTGGCCAAAGAATTGCTAATGCTTGAAGAAGAAGAAATCAACTCTCCAGGACCAAAAAATATGTGTTCTAAAATGCAAAACACACAGAGTGAAGAAGAGGAAAATACGATGAATGGAGATGGAGCAATAATAAATAGTGCTCTAGAGAAGGTAAAAGTAATTTCTTCTTGTAACTTGCCTTTGAGTTATGCTTCACACAAGTTTGGATGAAAGATGGGAAATGTGCTTATTAAAGAGATTTATCAAGTCTCTTTTCCTTGGGCCAGCTGCCCACTGATTCTTCCAGTGCTCTTTTGAATATATCTGTGTTAGAGGCTGCATGTCAGGTCACAAGCCAGAAGGTACTAAGGCATGACAGGAATAGCTGCCAAAGCTTATATAAATTGAGAAATTGTAGTGAATAGGCTGTCTTAATTGAAGAGCTTGTATAAAAAGGTTTTGGGCAAGGCAAGAGTTGGAGATCTGGACAGCTAAGGAATATGAAAAGACACTCTGCATAGTCCTTGTATATCTAAAAGGGCAATTATCTTGAATCTCTGAGTGCAACCAGATACTTTTATAGTTATGAACTACAAGGATTGGTTTATCATACCTATCCTGTTTAATTAATGCTTAATCAAAACTTTGAGCTCAGAAGGCTCAGATTTTGGCCCCCAAGTCAGCTAAATGCCTTCACCTACTAAGGTGTTTCTCTACTGCTTCTCCTTGGTTCTGTTAGCTCTGTGTCTATTTAAGTTACAAATCTATAAGGAAATTCCTTTCACTATGTATTGATACACTCCCTTGTGCTTCTGCAGACACAGGTGCCAATTATAGCTCCATTCTCACTTCTCCCAGGGAGATCCACTGCTAATTATTGCCATCTTTCTGAAGCAGGGTCTTCTGCCCGGGAAGTCATGGCCCTGTTATTTTCATCAGACCTGTGTGACGTGTTAGAGCATGATGATAACAATATTCACCCTTCAGCTTAGCAAACTGTATCTATGAGAGCAAAAAAAGAGTCCATCCTGCTCTTCTAAGTGCTCCTTCTGTCTTGGTGTCAGTGGAAGATGTCATGCTGTAACCTTCTGGTTATGCATTGTTATATGTGATGTATACTTGAAAATATTTATACTGTTTTACCTACTATGGCAGTTGTATCAATGACCAGGGCAATGTATATATATAAAAATCTATAAGGCAAAGTCATGCCAGGAAAAATTACTCCTTATAAAAAACTTAAGGACCAAATGAAGCCTGTCTTTTCCTCTCCGCTTTCTCCCCACACTGACCATCATCTTTCAAGCAGAGTTACAGTAAAGCCTTTTTGGCTTCAAATGAAGAAAGTGGCCTTCTAAACTTTGATGAATCTACTAAATTCCCAGGAAGCAGTTTAGCTAACAAAGATCCTATTATGTGGACAAGAGGAGAAGTCCTTGGAAAGGGAGCCTATGGCACGGTAAGTTAATGTCTGAATGTGTTAAGAGATGTGCTGGTTGTCATTGAGCTACACCTTATCTCAAAAATGGCTGTTGTCTTATTCAACAAATGGTTAAATATTTTGCATTATACAGTGAGACATGAAACATGACAAACACAAAGATGCTATTTAAAATAAGTAAATGCTCAAGTTTTATCTCGTGTCTTGTTTAATAAGTGCTGGTTTCACTGTAGGTGTACTGTGGTCTGACAAGCCAGGGACAGTTAATAGCTGTAAAACAGGTGGTTTTGGATACATCAGATCAACTCACTACAGAAAAGGAGTATCAGAAGTTCCATGAGGAAGTTGATCTTTTGAAGACATTGAAGCATGTCAATATTGTAACTTATTTAGGAACTTGCCTGGAAGACAACATTTTAAGCATTTTCATGGAGTTTGTTCCTGGTGGCTCCATTTCCAGTATTCTGAATCGCTTCGGTCCGTTGCCAGAAGTTGTCCTGTGTAAATACACCAAGCAAATTCTACAAGGGGTTGCATATTTACATGACAACTGTGTGGTCCACAGAGACATCAAAGGCAATAACGTGATGCTCATGCCCAACGGGGTGATAAAGCTGATTGACTTTGGCTGTGCCAGGCGCCTGGCCTGGGCCAGCCTCAGCGGCACCCGCAGCGAGCTGCTCAGGTCTGTGCATGGCACTCCCTACTGGATGGCTCCAGAGGTCATAAATGAGTCTGGCTATGGCAGGAAATCAGACATCTGGAGCGTTGGCTGCACCGTGTTTGAGATGGCAACAGGCAAACCACCTCTGGCTTCCATGGACAGGGTGGCAGCCATGTTCTACATCGGGGCCCACAGGGGGCTGATGCCAGCCCTGCCCGATCGCTTCTCCAGCGCTGCCGTGGAGTTCGTGCACGCCTGCTTAACCAGGTACGGAGGCTTTGAGCTGCAGAATGGAAGGAAAGATGCTGGTAGTTTGTATTGCAGAGATGGTTCGTGGGAGCTTAGGTTATGGTACATAGGACTTTATTGTAAATGCGTAGGCTTTTCAGCACTTCAGGAAAGCCTTGAGATAAAAGTATATATAAAAGAGCTTTACTCTCTATAAAGCTATGAAAAAGCCCTCGCAGATTCTCTTTTTGTAGGCCTTATACTCATCATTTACTTTCAGTGTAATTTTCATGCAGAAGCATGGCACCACTGAGTTTTGGACAAAGTGTTTCATAAATTTCTTTGCTGTGCTTTGCTGTTCCAGTATAGTTTGAGTTTGGCCTATGTCAGACAGTTTTAAGAACAGTATTCTAAATGGAAGAGCTTTCACTTAATTCTTGTCTTCTGCAGTGGAAAAATCTATTATCACTGCCAGGATATACAGGACATACATACTTATTTGAAACATAATACTCATTGGAAACATAAAGTTCTCTCTATAAAACCCCAAACCACTAGCATACACCCATTATAAGAATCACTTTTGTGGTGTTTGTTTTATTTTAAACAAAGCCATGGGCTTCTTAAAATGCATGACATTGATTGGAGGTGACAGGACCACCTGATTAACAGAGGCTTGAACAGATAATTATCACCCTTCTTAAATACGTTTTTGGTGCACCTGAAATAGCCAAGCTAGCAGAATTATTCAGAGATTTACAATAAATTTAGGGGAATAAGTAAGGATTTCTTTAATAATAAAGTATTTCGGTTTTATAATTCATAAATCCCAACAGTCTTTTCCCTTCAAGCCTCCCTTCCTATCAGCTTTATCAAAAATACCTAAAAATGAGTAGTGAATGGAGAAATAATAATAATAAAAAAAGTCTAGTTTTGCAATTAGATTTTACAATTACATCCCAGGCACAGATATTCATTTTATGTACTGATCTGTGAAACCTTCAATGCAGAGATCAACACCAACGGCCTTCTGCTCTGCAGTTGCTGGACCATCCCTTTGTGAAAGGAAGACGGTGAATTTTTCACAACTCTTGCCAAATGAGTTTACATTTTCCATGGAAAAGATTTTCAGTTGTGAAAAAAAGACCAGAAGGAACTGGACTTTAGGGTGACAGCAGAAATACTGGAGAGCAGCTGTGTACGAGGAGTCTGTTATTAGGCAGCAATGATTAAAGAGTCCCTGTTCTGCAATGCCTGTGCTCACTGGAGTGGGCACTCCTTCACTGGGAACACAAGGCCACGTTGTGTTGTGTTTGGAGAGACTTAAAGGGAAAATAAAGTCACCATCACTGGTATGCAACAGGCCAGGTAAGCTGTAATGTCTGTAAAACCCTATGGAACACAAGCAATGGGCAGAGCTCTGCAGGTAACTCCAACTTGGAGATGAGTAATGAGTGTGATGATCCCACAGGAACGTCAGATCATCTACTGGCATAAAATGTACCGAGGCTTTTATTCAGTCAGGTGGGCCCTTTTATTTAGCTGGGTGGGCATTTCAGTTTTTCACTGGTGAATAATTTTTTACATGCATAGATCAGTCCTGTGTTCCTGAGGCCCTGTATGTCCACAAGATACTGTGGTGATAATTACAAGAGAGAACAAATCTAAAGCATGGGACTGCCTGTTTTAAATGAAATAGTGCATTTTAGGGACACTTTCAGGTCCCAGAAGGTTGAGGCTGGACCAGAGCCTCTGGACATGCTCTGGTCCAGCCCCACTGCTCAGAGCAGGGCTGACTGAGGCAGGTTGCTCAGGCCCTTGTCCCATTGGCTTTGAGTATTACTATGGATGGAGACTCCACAGCCACTCCAGGCAACATGCTCCAGTCTTTAACCCCCCTCAAGGTAAAAGTGATCTTATGTTTGAAGACTGTCTTATAGGTCAAGTTGTCCTGTTGTCCCTTGTCCTGTCTGGCTCTGTCTTCCTTACTGTCCCCATGGGGTGCTGATAGTCATTGAAAACCTGAAGTGTTTCTCAGATCACTTGAGTGAGCACTGTCTGTGATTGGGTGATATGGAACAGTGCCACTTTGCGCTGCAGAAGTCACTGTTACACTTAGTAGCTACTACTAACTGCACAAAATTAAGTAAAATCTAAAAAGCATTATTAAGTATTAATAAAACAAAGCAAAAAAGGCAGGTATTAGTATTTAGCATGTCCTTTTTCTGATAAGGCTTTTTCCTATCAAAATGGTGTAAACCTTTAGCCTTTGTGAACACCCAGGCTCCAGGAACAGAAGCAGTAAAACTCAGCCCTACTACTGTTCAGAGCTGAGCTCTCAAGAATCCAAGACCCTGATTTTAGTGCCAGCAGTAATGTGAACATCTGTGTTTTACAAATGGGAAAGAAGGAAGTTCTAAGTTTTATATAAAACCAACTTTCCTAAGAGTGCTAAACATTTTAGTTACTTAAATAGCTTTCAAGCTTTTATTCCAGTAGCCTGACTTCAGAGAGTTAAGTCTAAACTTTATAAAAGCAAAGAGAAATCAGTACTTCTAGCAAAATTCTTTATTAATAGTTTCTGTAGGTATAATGTCACATAACAATGACAGAACATTATGCCAGTATAAGAGGAATCCTAACATCACAGTAATATTCAAAGTTCAAGCAGTTAACAGTCCTTTTTTGAGCAGTACCAGTTGGTGCTCGTGCCAGACATCCATGGCAACATCATGTTAAAGTATCTTCATGTTAAAGTACCTTGCAGAACAAAGGCAGGAGCCCTGGCATGTGAGCTCCAGTGGGATGTACATAATTCCATGATGTGTACTAATTCTTCCCAGATTAAGGTAGAGTCTTCAACAAAGCTGCAAAGTAAATATGAGGGTTTATTTAGCATGAAATGAAACTGAGATGAGAATCATAAGCAGGGAGAGAATGGGAATGCTCTAGAATATATATAATTAATTTTAAAAAGGTCAGCATTACAAACCCCCCGTCTTATGCACATCGTATAAGCAAAACTAACATCTGTTAGAGTTCTCCAATATTAAGGTTACCAGTTATTTGCAATTTGTCATGTTTAATCCAGTTAATTACACTGAAAGTAGTCATTAGAGGTTTGTAGAACTTGAACCCGCGTTTTTAATCAAAATGTGAAAGCACATTTTTGCTTTTGTTTAACCAGACTTCAAGAATGAGGTGGCAGCTTAAGGCCAGCACTTGCAACAAAGGTATTTCATCTTAATCAGAGCTGTGCCTGCAGCCCAGCCCAGGGCCCAGCACAGCTACACCAAGCCCTGTGTTAGTCTGGGGAGCCTTGGGTCCCTTGGCTGAGCCAGTCTGGTGGAACAGTCTAGAAACAAGTCTAACTTTGCATCTTCCTTACTTGAGGAGATCAGAGATTTTCCAGATGCTTAATTACAGGTATCCAATGTAAGAAAGGGAAAGGGTGTGAAATCCTGAAAACCCTTTTTTCATGAGACTCTGAGTGACTCAGAGAGCAGGGTCACACTTGCTTTGTTATTTATAGCGTTGGAGCAGGGCAAGCCTTGCTGGTTTAAAGACTACAGCCTTCCTTTCTGAAACCAGCAGGAACCCATTACAGTGCATGCAGGCTGCCAAGCTCTTGCTGTGACTGCAGGTTTCCTCAAGATTTGGAGCTTAAATCTCAGAAGCTGAAGATACAGCCCTGTCCTGGTATGGTTGTGGGGGTACCCCGTGTTTCTTTCACACGGTCAGGTGAGCCATGGCTCACATCTCAGAAGGGAGGGGCCACAGGCAGGCCAACCCAGCTGTGTTACACTGGTCTTGGAACTACTACTAGCAATAGGCTGTAAAAATTTGCATCTAAAAATACACACATCTCTCTTTCCAAGGAGGCAGACACTGGTCCCAGAAAACCCACAGTCTTTTGAGATTATTTGGGTTCAAAATTAGTGCTTTTCCACAAAGCTCAGAAGGAACCAATGCCACTTCTATACTGCTCCTGTGAAACCTCTGGTTCTTGCACACAGGCAAAGAAGCAGAGTTCTCCCAAGGAAGGGCCTCCAGGACACAACACACTCCAGTGCCTTTTCTCCCCTGCCTTTCCCTTCCCACAGGACCTGCACCATGGGACAGCTCAGAAATTGTAGAGGTGTTGTCAGAGAACACAGTGTCTGAACTATGGCAACACCAATGTTGCTGCTACAAGTGCAGGAATATAGGGGAATCAAACCCAGGCACTGAAAGTTTTAAGGTTAAAAATTGGGTTTGGATTTGCTATATCCACTTCAGAAGCCAGAGAAACAGTCATGTCCAGTAGCAGTGGGAGAGAAGACCCCTGGCACTACTTATCTCTTTAAGGTGTAAGAAGTTAAACACTTCAGAGAAGGGAAGAATTAACTAGCTAGTTCAGTCTGGCTTAACTCCCAAGGCTCAAGACTTTAAGTTTTAGAACTGATTATGCTTATGTGCATTTACATCAAGTTAAAGAAAGCAAACAAAGTATTTGTCCAATCACCTTCCCTGCAAAACAAGGATTGGGAACCCTTTCCCCTAAGGTCTCAGAAAGATGCTTGGTGTAGCACAGTCACCCACCCCCTCACTGCTAAAAAGAAAAATAATGATAAAAACCCCTCCACCATCACACCTGGCCAGGCACTACGGTTACCACCGTGCACAGGCTCTGCCCCCAAGGTTGAGAGAAGGAGCAGCTTAAGATGGCACAAAATGTCTAGAATTTGCTTTTCAGGTACCAAATACCTGATCAATGTAATGGAAATAAAGGAAACAAGTAAGACTTCAGACTTTCCAGCATTCCATTATTTGAGTGGTTTGATGAAAACTAGCAATGTTTTGCCAATAACTGAAAGGGGATCTTAGTATTTACTAACGAAGTTGGAAAAATTAAACATAGGAAAATGGGATCATTTCTGCACAATAGAGGTGAGGTAGGGAATTTTATTGAAAATACTTTTTTTTTTTACAAGTTCTTAGAAATAAACTTTTTTCTAATCTCACACAAACAGCTGTACCTCAAAAATTCAACTAAGCTATTATGAAACATTTATATTTACAGTTAGCCAAAAGAATATACAGAACTGCCATGTTATGCAAATAGCCAAGTACCAGCTCACAGTGAGATACATCACCCCAGCATTCCCACCATCAGGAACAGATCAAGATTCAACATACGAAAGAATCTCACTATTCTACAAACCTCATCTCACAAAAAGGAAAGATTTTTAATAGTGTTGTAGCAAGGTCTCCACTACAGCATCATTTTACAAATTACATAATTAATATACTCAAATTTATAACAAAAAATCTGTAATAAGTGATGAACAAAGTAATAGTGTTGACTATGAGCCTTTTATTGCATTTATTCAGTCATTCACGTGAGGCCAATGCCGATCCCAATAGTTTTCATTCATTTCCAACACCTCAGCCAGGCTGCAATTCACACCATTCACTAATTTACAGTGGGTTTCAGTTAGGAAAAACTAGTGGCACCTGTTTGCATCCCCTCTCCCTCCCCTCTCAGTCGTAGGATCACCACATGGAACTCAGTTTCAGACACAAACACACAGACATTTTTATCTATTTACAATTACATTGAAGCCCAAACCCCATGAGTTTTATGGACATCCTTTACAGAGAAACCAAAACCCACTGTTTGGATCTCAATGTAACATAGCAACATTTTGTCCACCATATTTCACAATTTCCCAGAATCAAAACAGGTAATAGTTTTTTTGTAACAGCACCATAGGAGGAAGGCCTATGCTCTTTTCCAAGGTATATTAGACAGGCACTAGTTACCATCCAGACATTTTAACTCCAGGTTGTGATAGCAACTGCTATATTTACAGTACAATATATTGCTTATCCAGAGTGGCTGTGTAAGATGCATTTCCTGGCACAATTATTTAGACACACACAAAAAGAAAGTACTGTAGTGCTTCAAAGACAAACAAAGACAGTTTCCTGCTATTTCACGAGTCTGCCCAGGCTCTAGTTGAGGACAGTATATAATGCAGATTACATTGGTTACAAATCAGACCCAAGAGTAGCACTGAGATGGAAAGGAAACGGACTATAAAAGGATAGAAAATATTCAACAATGCAGAAGTTTGTAACAAGAAGTTACATCCCGAATGTAGAAAAATAACCAAGTCAGGAGGAATAAGACAGCTTTGGATTTCGTACGCGGGCCTTGACTTATGCTAAGATATAGCAGAAAATGCAATCAGGTTTCCATTTAAATATTCCTTAAGTGTAAAAAAAGTATTCATAGTTTAAATAAAACTTATTCAAGTAATTACAAGCGTTTGCATTACTGGAAACAGAGTATTACATAGTAATTGAGATACCTGTAGTTACATCATACAGCAACTACCAACCAGGCTGATACTGAACAGTTTCTCATTTAAAGCACAGGTGAGTAAATAACTGGAAGG